>JAQMYG010000010.1:8814110-8827667 GCA_030014215.1 Clariallabes teugelsi
CTCCACATCATTGCATTCAGTTTTTATTCACAATTTGTTTAGTGTCCCAACTTTTTTGGAATCCGGTTTGTACATTTCCAAACATTTACAAAATTTTAAAAAAGCAAAAAAAATACTTTGCATGCAAAAAATAAGCAGGTGCAACAGTCTAAGTGCTTAGAGGAACTGTTTGTGGTTCTGCAGGACGCTGAGTAAAACTTAGCTAATTTCCTTATACAACTGCATACTGTATATACAGTACATATATTCATATTCATTTATAACTGTTTCTTAATTTACCGTTCCCTTAATTGCATTAATGCGTCAATGTCTGGACACACATGTCCTCATGTACATACACTCCTCGTGTTCACGCTGTTATTGCTTAAAGCAGTTCATTAAAAAAAAAAAAAAAAAAACTCCACTGTTTTTGCGCTCTTGTTTGTACAGAAAGCAATTGGTCCGAAGGGACGTTTAAATCCCACCGGACACCGACAGGGAGAGAGGGGTCAGTGAGACGCATGACCATCAGCAGCGTTCGTATTTCCTCCCCGAAGTCTTTTTCCAAGAAAATAACGATTATGCAATGATTTCATAGAAGTAATATATTCAGACATGCCCAAGGTGTGTGTGTGTGTGTTTTCCAAACGCCAGCACCAGATTGAGTGTTTATTTTGTTTTGCCAGCTTTTAATGAGCTCCATGCTCTACATGTCATTATAGAAGCTGCCGGGCCTCATTAAGCACCATTGTGGTTATCAATAAATAAACAGTACGCTTTTTTTTTTTTTTTTTTCTCAATGGACAGGAAAGATATCATGTAGATGAACAGGAGGACGTCTCAGAAGTGTTTCTGAATAAGTGTTTTATTTATAAGGCACATTTAAAAACAATTTGCACCACGGAAAGTGCTGATGAAAAGTAAATAATGCAAGCGTAGGCATCAGTATGAATGATAGCACACAACCGAGAGAGAGCTACACGTACAGTATTCAGTGTGTGTGTGTGTGTGTGTTATGAATGGCTCTTGAAATGCTGTTCAAGTGTTTACGTAGGATTTTTATAATTTTTTTTCATTTGTAGGAATGAATGTAGCTATTCTTTATACTCAACTTACTTTGCAGCAACCACAAATTTGTATTGTAAATTGGGCCTCCGATTGGTAAAGCGCTCGCCCTATCATCCGGAGAGCGCTAGTTCGATTCCCGGGTGATGCCATGACCTCTCGCAGGCGGGAGCGCCTGGAGAGAGCTGATTGGCCGAGCTCTCTCACAGGGGAGGGACGAGAGGGACTTAGTGCTCTTACTGTACTTCAATCACAGCTCTACAGCTCTAGTAGTAGCTCTGAGGGGGGAAATGACATTAATGATGAAAAACAGAAAAAAAAATGTATAGAATAGGTCCAGAAAAGAAAAACCGTGTTCAGAGATCACTTATACGCATGGTAAAGGTACATTATTTTAAAAAAGTGGGGAAAAAATTGTAGAAATTACAGCTGTTAAAAGTAAGAGCATTTCCACAAGACATCACAGTTTTATGATCATTAAAAAAAGTATTTGTTATCAGGAAAATAGCCTTCGATTTGCTCCAGTTGGTCAGGTCCAGGCTCAGCAATGTTATATGACAAAAAATGAAGTTAGCTGATGACCTGAGTGAACATACTGTACTGTTTTTTCACATATGGTATCCTATCACAATACGCATGTTTTTTTTTGTTTTTTTTTAGCTAGACAATGTTTTTATTTTAGTCTTTAAATAAATGTATTTATCCGTTCGTTGAATTCAAGTTGGCGGCACGGTGGTGTAGTGGTTAGCACTGTCGCCTTGTACCTCCAGGGTCCCGGTTCGATTCCCGGTCAGGCTTGATTCCTGTCTCTATGTGCATGGAGTTCGCATGTTCTACCCGTGCTTGGTGGGTTTCCTCCGGGTACTCTGGTTTCCTCCCACAGTCCAAAGACATGTAGGTTAGGTTGATTGGTGTTCCCAAAATTGCCCGTAGTGCAGGGTGTACCCCGCCTCGTGCCCTAAGTCTCCTGGTCCCCGTGACCCTGAATACAGGATAAAGCGGTATAGATGTGAGTGAATTCAATTTAATCGGATAATTCAGTCGGGCCACAGCTGTCTCGCAGTTTAAAATACTGAAATTCACTCTAACTATGGCTGCTGAGGTCAGTTTCTAATATACCAAATGTAAGATCCTGCTGCTAAATTTTATATGGATAAAATTATAGCTCAAGTTACAATCAGCAATATACAAAATTGATATAGATTCCATAAGTCTTTCAAAAAGTTGAATCTATCAGTATTGGAATTCGACGTTCAGTCCGAGGCAGATTGGCCGCTGTAACAATGCTGTGATGTGGGTTTTTAAATCGAGTACACGTTCTGTCTAACTAGTTCATGATTTATGAAAAGCTGAACCCTCTGCTAAATCAGCGCGTCCCTGTATTCCCCGGAGCCCCGAAACACGGCGATGAAGCATCGGCCTCATTATTTACGACACCGCAAAACAATGAATCAGGGAACGTCAGAGCTCGGAGAGACTTGGTTTGGAGGAGCTTGAGATGGATGGGATGGGATGTGAGGAGGGGAAAACAAGGAGGGGAAAGCTAATATTATGGGTCTGTTTGAGGCTTGGAGCTGTTTGTGTTCTTTGAGGGTTTCTTAAGTGGATGTGGGTTTAGTTTGAACTTCCTTTGTCCTCTCATCTAGTCCTCACTCTCTCTCTCTCTCACTGTGTTTCTCAAGTAGCGAGAAAGTACATGATTGGGGAGAAAGCGGGAAAAAAAATGAATCTTTCTTTTTAACAGCAGGATCCTGTTCTCAATCTCGATTCATTGTATTTTTTTTTATTTAACCCCATCATTGCAGCATCGAGCTCTTCATGACGAAAGAGGAAGCAATGCGAAATCCGATTTATTCAAAAGAAAAACTTGCAAGCGTATTCAATGAGACCAATGTACTGTAACAGTGGAGTCATCAGGACGATTATGATTAATGATCTATAGGACATAATGAACGTTTACAGGTTTGACTCGGTAGACAGATCTGGCCTGTTTAATGTTAAATTTGAGGTTTTGAAATGACAGCAGAGGGACGAGACAGTGGGGGGGCGGCTTTGGACAGCGCTGACAGCTCTTACAGAACATAGTGCATTGCTTCCAGGCCTTACCATCCAACAAATCAAAATTTCCTTTCCCCCTTACTCTCTCTCTCTCTCTTTCTCTCTCTCTCTCTCTCTCTCTCTCTCTCTGTCTCTCTGCCAGACATCATTGTGCTGATCGCGTCGGTCGCCGTGGTTTCAGCTGGTAGCCAGGGCAACATCTTTGCCGCATCGGCACTGAGGAGTCTACGCTTCCTGCAGATCTTGCGCATGGTGCGCATGGACCGCCGCGGAGGCACCTGGAAGCTTCTGGGCTCTGTCGTTTATGCACACAGCAAGGTACACTGGGATACTTTTATATTGACCTAAAGACAGATTTGAGTCAGGATTAAAGAAAAACTGTATTTAATTGATGCCTCTGTCCGAAAAAGTTATATTAGGACACTGTTCAATCATTCACTGTCTAAGAGAAATAAACTCCAGGTGACATGGTAGCTTAGTGGTTACCACCTCCAGGGTTCGGGTTCGATTCCCGTCTCTGGGTCTATGTCCATGCTCTCCCTGTGTTTGGTGGGTTTCCTCCAGGTACTCCGGTTTCCTCCCACAGTGCAAACACATGCAGGTTGGGTGCAATTGGTGTTCCCAGCTTGCCAGTAGTGTGTGAACAAGCATGTTGGTGCGTGTCTACTCTATGTATGGATTGGCACCCCATCCAGCGTATACCCTGCCTCATGACCTAAGTCACCTGAGATAGGATCCAGGCCACCCCGCGACCCTGTATACAGGATAAAGTGGTATGAGTGAGTGATAAACTCTTAAAGCAGGGATCTTAAACTCAAGTCCTATGTAAACACATATCTACTAGAGTTTGTCCGAGGGCTGTTTTTCTATTTATTTATTTATTCCACTCTGGCCCGCTCCCAAAGGAATTCTGACCAAGCCAGTGCAGTCCCACAGTTATTTTTATTTGTACTCACATGACAGATATTCTGATGAAATTATTCCGTTCTATTTTCCCAAACCATGAAGAAATCCGTAGCTTAAACCACAGTGACCCTGCTTATGACAAACCACATTTAGACAAGGGAAAGAATACTCTCATGTTAATAAACGTAATGTTATCGGTAATGTTTTGAATCTTTTTCCCTGGGTTGCACAGCAAGTCAAAGTCAAATTGGGGGGAATATGTCCTTAGAAAATTACTCAACACCTTCTGACCAATGAGATTTGAAAATCAAGAGGCCTGTGGTATAAATATAAGTATAGGTAACAATGATTGAAATATGGATCTCTGAAAAGCTTGAGATGACGCACTCGTGATTAAATTTGTCACAGTATTATTTATAGCATTATTTTTTAATAGTGCATAATAACACCACTACCCTATAAGACTGTTATATGATTCAATTCCTTCCATTATGTCTTTCTGATCGTTCCTTACACACAATCCGTACTATTAACGAGGCTGTATAATGTCCACTTAGCCACATTTATTTCTAGAATAAGGCTTAATCCTCTTGTTAGCCAAAGATCATCTGATCATATGTATTTAGTCAGTTCATACGCCACTCATACAGTAGGACCAGGTTTGAACAAATACATTGTGTACATGCAAAGCTTCAGTCAAGTCCTCTGAAGAACAGGGCTGTCTAACATAAGGGGTGACTTACGGTGGTGGCCAAAAGTATTAGACACCATACTGTATGTCATGTATTGTAGGTCTCTCTGTGCACAAAACAGGTGATGTCACTAATTAGTTTGAGCCTGTCTGGCTGAAGCGTTGTGCTAATTACAGTAAGCTGGTTCAGTTAATGGATGAGACAAATATTTGGCAGGAGTTTTACTTTCTGAAGCCGGGGTGCACAGACATGGCAGAAGTGAATGGCGAGAGTACTGCAGACGTCTTTTTGACCCAGGGTTTGAAAAATAAAGGATTTTATATCTAATATTGATCGTTACATATAAATAAAAATATTTATTAATATATATTTTAAAATGAGCTAGTGCTGTCATGCTGTAATGCGCTACATGGGAATTTTGGTAATGATTCCACACAAATCCACAGATCGTCACATCCACAGACTGCACCAGGATGGTAGATGTTAGACGTCACTTACAGACTTCATGAGTTAAAGTCAAGGATAAAGCCGTGGAAGGAGATTTTCAAAACATTTAAAGTGTCACCATGGGTTCTTACGGGCTACAATCAGCTTGTATGAAATGATAGTTGAGTTTCGGGAGATTGAGCTACTGTAGGCTCTGTTATTAAACGAAGGGCAAAATAGATCGATAAAACCTAGTTACCGGCACAGTGTGCTAGGAATGTACGTCATTTGTTTTTTAGCAAAGCAAAAATTCAATACTGTTTCTGTATCCAGTTTCTTTACAGAGATGCCTTCTCAACATGTGTACAGTATATTTTTTTTAAATTGCAATTTATTTTTTGTATTTTTTTCAACCCAAATAAATAGATTCTCTTTTTAAGTTAAGTGAGTTATTCAATTTGAGTTCAATTCTACAAGAAAATGTGGAAAAGGTTCAACAGGGGCAAATACTTTTGCAGAACCATGAATCTGGTTTGTGGTTGTTACTGTATATATTACATACAGTATGCTTGTGCATGTACATTTCAGAGAAATACCAACAACAAAGACATTTATGGGGAGTTTAAGATGTGTGATTGATGTAGTACAGTATGTAAATAATGTGTATAACAGTATGGGAGTGTGAAACTAAACTGGTCTTAGACTCCTAAAGATTCTTCTCCTGTTTTCCAGGAGCTTGTGACGGCCTGGTACATCGGCTTTCTTGTGCTCATCTTCGCCTCGTTCCTCGTCTACCTTGTGGAGAAGGACATGAACAAGGAGTTTTCGACATACGCCGACGCGCTCTGGTGGGGCACGGTGAGTTTATTGGTGCTTCGATGGGAATCCTGGTGTTTGAGTAAATGAGAACACAGCGATCGCTCTCATCTGTGGACCGAATGTCTGAGAGTGTCGTAGCGAAGTGGTCTTGGGGCGATCCCCAGTGAACTCAGGAAATGAGAAAGCAAATTGAATAGGAATCAACCTAACCGCGGGAAGTGAACCAAATACAAAGCGAAAGCTAAACCACGAACCAGAGGAGAGCTGTAGAGCTGCAGAACAAGTAAAGATCTAATTATCAAATAGTTTACTGGGTACTTTTGGCTAAAACATTTGCATTGGTGTAACGATGTCTTAGCCAATTCTTAATTTATATATACTGTATATATATATATGTACAGTACTGTGCAAAAGTCTTGCTCCACCCCACATTTCTTCATACTTTGATTCCATATTTTGAATTCAGACTTAAAGATAAGTTCTCCAGACATCCTTTACATTTTTGACTCTCATTTTGAGTTGCAGAGGAAGTTTTTGTTTGTTAAGAAACACAGCGACCTATGAATCATTCAAGCATTAAAAAAAAACTAACTTAAGATATGAACCAGGTGCAGATGATGGCACATGATTAGGCTGATTTGCAATTGGTATGCTTGTAATGCTGAATGACTGGAACAGACGAGAGGGGAAACGAGGTTGCTGCTGAGGTTGTTACATGAACAACAAGATTTCAGATCGTATCTTTCGGCAAAATATCAGTTCCTGTTTCTTTAAAATTGACCGGTGTAATTAAATGTAATTGAATTGGGGTGGCTCAAGCCTTTTGCACTCATGTAATCCAACTCTATCGCAAATGAACCGAATGCGTCAGTATCTCCCTGATTCAGATCCAGCAAACAGACGACCAGGTGTAAAAGCAGTCGAAAGCAGCCGTCTGACCACATTTTCTTACTCAACATATGAAATGTTCCGTTGTTGGTTTGAAATTCTGTCTGGAAGTCTGATTACGCTTGATTACACATTTTCCAGATCTTTTAAACGTATACAACAGCTGAGTAGTTAATGCAAGTGACCAGATGTTTGTAAGTTCCGATTCCAGGACTGTGCCTTCTGCTAGGCCATTAAACATCGCTCATCGATTATATTCGACCTTACATTATATCGATATAGCTTTCTGTCTGATTTTCTCCGTTGAATAGAAGACCTGGATCCTTTATCTTTTCCCCCTTTCATTCTGTCTCGTTTGTAAAATGGGGTCCAGGTGACAGACGTTCTTTACTCTTTGGTCTGGCTGTTAAAACCAAGTCATCATGATGACCTAAAATGACAGCTTTTTCTTTTCTTTTTTTTCTTTTCTTTCTTTTTCCATGGCTGCACATGCACACTCATGATGGGAGCAGGACTGAAAAGGATGAATAGCTCGCATATCACACTCTCGATCGATAGGAACCATTTTTATGTTTAGACAGGAAGAAAATCACAGATCGAGAGGCGGAGAAAGTGAGTGGGGTCAGGAGAAAAGGTGTGACAAGGCGACAGGACGAGATTAATATGCAGACAGCGACGGGAATTCAATCATGGAATTGGAGCGGCATTGCTAACCAGCTATTTTTATCACAACTCAGAATTAATGAAATGATCTCTCTGATATGCGTCTCCTCATGTCGTGTATAGATTACCCTGACCACTATAGGCTACGGAGATAAGACTCCCAAGACGTGGACGGGCCGCTTGCTGTCCTCCGGCTTCGCCCTGCTCGGCATCTCCTTCTTCGCCCTGCCTGCGGTGAGAATCGAACCCGTAACGCCATACACTCCAGATGAATTCGCCATATACGCATCCGATATTCATGTGACTGTATCTTGGATTTGCAGGGTATACTGGGCTCAGGTTTCGCTCTGAAAGTCCAGGAGCAACACAGACAGAAGCACTTTGAGAAGAGAAGGAATCCTGCAGCTTGTCTCATCCAGGTAAAAAAAAAAAGGGTTTTCGTACTGTAGTAATTAGGTCCACTTGAAAACCTCCAGCTGGGAAGAAGATCAGCTAGAGTTATGTTTTAACTAGAGATGCATTGATGTCATTTTTTCCACACTGTTTTTAGTACTTATCAATATGGATGAGTAACATACTTAGAATTAAACACTCAGCGGCATTATGGAAGATTTTATGTACAGTACTGAGCAATAGTCTTGAGCCATGCATGTTACTTCATATTAGGGCTGTAGCTATCGAATATTTTAGTAATCGAGTATTCTACCAAAAATGTAATCGATTAATCGATTTATTGGATAAAATGTACTTTTGCTTAATTAAACAGCAATGTAAAATATATAAGAGAAACAAAGATTAATTGTTTTTTGGGGGGTTTTTTCAGAAAAATCAACTTTTATTTTTTAAATGCATACATAATTTTATCAAAAATAAACATTGTCATTATTCACAATACAAGGAATAGCTTATACCCCTATCTCACCTATGTGGTTTGACTCACAGTGAGATGCAGTGTTAGGCACCGTGAGCCGCCACGATTGCCCACCGACGTTCCGCAAAGTTCTACAAGGTCCGCAAGCTTCCGCGAGGACTGGCAAAAAAATAAACGTAAAATAATTTAACAACACGTGGAAATTTAACGTTCCCTCAAATTAATACACAGCTAACTGTTTGTATCTCCTTCCGCTTTTTGGGTGACATAAGCGCTTCTTCTTCGTTGATGTTTACTGGCGGCTTGCATCCGGAAGCGCACTTTGTCAAAAGCGCACTGTCAACAAATAATTGCGCAAAAACATAACGCAAGTTTTAAAATTAATTAAAAGAAGCTTCGAGGCAGAAGATTTCGCCTCGATCATTTTTTATAATCTAATTACTCAAGGAATCGTTTCAGCCCTACTTCATACAGTATTACAGTACATTACATTATGTAGATTCAATTAGAAGTCGGAACAAATCCCAAGCTGCAAATTATAAAGATATAATTTATGTGTTACGTGGTGCGGATGAAAGAGCCGCACCACAGGATGTAATAGAACCTATAAGATTTATGTTTCTGTAGATGCTGGTGGGCTCTTTGTCTTTATCCTCAATCCTGATGCGTGCTTTGTCTTTGTCTTGGCCCTGATACTGTACCTTACCGGATGCTACCTAATGTTTGCACAAGTGGGTCCTTTAAATAGACACGCCACTAGATGCAGCACGTCCACGCTGATTGACTATGCGTCGACATCGCTTGGCAACCGCGCGTCTAGGTGACCATGGCTTTTCCCGTTCTGAAGTCCGCCTGCGGATCTGACTGACAGAATGTCCTCTCGCGGTCCTGCCCCTCGTGAGACCCACATCGTTACAGGTTGTTTATGTAACAACCTCAACAGCAACCTCGTTTCCCCTCTCGTCTGTTCCAACCACTCAGCATTCAGCATCACCAGTACACTAATCACCATCTGCCTGATCATCTCTCATCATCTGCACCTGTTTCTCACTGGTTCATGCCTTAAGTTAAAGGGTTTTTTTTTCTTTCTTTTCTTGGATGATTCATAGGTCACTTTATGACAAAAAACAGTCCTCTGAACCCGCTCAGGTACAGGGACTGGACTGAAAATGAGAGCTTCGGGAAGCCTGGAGAGTTATTCCTCAAGACTGCATTACAAATACAAGAAAGTCTGGCTCTTTGGAAGCAAAGTATAAGGAAATAATGGGTGGCTCAAGACTTTTGCACAGGATTATACAGTAGTTGGGATGGGAATCTCTAGGGACAGACTGGTACAATATTATCACCATACCTACTGTACTGTAGGTGGCCGATTTGATTTGTATTGCGATTATGTAATTATTATCATTATTTGTTCATATCAGTTTTTTTTATTTATTTAGATTTCGTTTCACAATTCTAAACAAATACTTTGCTCCTACCACAAAGGATGCTGCTCTGCCTGGCAACGTCTGAATAGTTTAGAGTGTGCCACCTGTAGGATTATAGAGGAACTGCAACATATTATCACCTCAAATGCAAACAAATACAAATAAAAAATTACTGTAATAAAAAAAATTGATTTGGAAGACATTTTGATGATACATTAATTTCCACACAAAAGAAATCATGATATATAACTAAATAGATTTTTACCCATTCCCATACTGTAGTATCAGAGCCCTTTTTTTTTTCTAATTATAACCTCATGAATTTTAATCAATGTGATTCATAAATGTAATCATGATCATGATCAAACTTCACTGCGTCGCGTCCAATTTCCCTGCGGTCCATTTCTGAAGCGCCTATAGCAACCATTCGTAGAGTTGTTTCCAGCTGAAGTGATGAACACCATTTGTTCTTAAAAGGTTCTCCGCAAAGGAAATGGTCATTTTAAAGAGAATAACCGACAGACACTTTTCTCCTGCCGCTATTTAGAAATGTAGGTCAAGACCAAGTATAAAACATTCTGTTCAGTAATTGTAACTAAGGAGATGAAAGCAGTCCTGTGGAAAATAACCCTAATGTAGGCTTTATATCACTACCTCACTTTAAAATCCTGTAGCTCATGCATTTGTATTCATGTGAACAGTATACAGCAGTGAACAGTAGCTATACTATACTGTATATAACAGCAGCTGTTGTGGCCGTTCATTATATTAATGCACTCGTCTAATAAGTTAAATAGGTGTCATTTGTGTTATTTTCCAAAAAAGAAAAACGTCTTTGTGTAATGACGAACAACATTTTGATCTGTTTAAGTTGAACAGATGGAAAGGATGGAAATCACTTTTCATAGCTACTATAAAGTATAGCTTTAGCTATAATGCTAAAAATACAAAGAAAAAAAGGATTTTTTAGGTGTGAAACCCATGTGGATGATCTACAAGAGGTGTTCAAGTCAAACTGGGACTATTCATTTTGCAAAATAACAGAACACAGTTATGAGTGTAAAAAAACGACCTTTATCTCTCTGTCTATATAATCCCCTGCTACATTAACGCATTTACCCCAGCGTTTCACTGGTGCCTCAATACGCCAGAGCCACGATCAGACCGCCTGCTTCACTTCTGAAACCCTGGCCTCCCAGGAACTCCTTTAATGGACCAAAGATCTGTAAATGGTTTGGACCGAAGTCAGGACTACTGTATGTGAGGGATGTTGCAATAACTCCCAGCCGAGTTCCTGTAAACGTGCAAGAGGTGATTGTGAATGATGGTGTGTCCAGTTCCCACAGACAGATAATTCGCTGGATGTTCACAGGAACAACTGCAGTGGGCAGCACAGTTTTTTTTTTTTTATCACAAATCCTGGTTTGACTTGAACGGAACTCGTATGTTTGTAAGAATGTGTATGTCAGAACATAACCACCTCATCTCTCCCCACGGTCCTGTATCAGGCAGCATGGCGTTACTACTCCACCGACGATAGCCGTGTGTACCTCGGGGCCACGTGGCGTCACTATGAATCCACCATCCCTGTGCTCAGGCACGTATGGATGCCTGCTCCGACCAAAAACCCTAACATTTCTCTTTACTAATCAAAATTCTTTTTTTTTTTTTATCCCGTCCCTTCCCCCTCCTGGCCTTTTGTGTCTTTTCTCTTCGTTTCTGTATCCTTTCTCCTTTTCCTTGTTTTTGTGTGTATGTGTGTGTGTGTGTTTTTGGCATGCAGTGTGTTTGGCGTAGCTATGCGGCTGATGAGAACTCGGTTTCCATTGCTACCTGGAAGCCACATTTAAAGGCGTTGCATACCTGCAGTCCTACAAAGTAGGTATAAACCTCTGGCAGTTGCTTTTTCTTCTTAACATTTCAAATTGCACCTTGTTTATCTTTTTTAATCTGTGATTAAGAATTATTAAGTGTGATATGTTCTTGCTGTTTCTTTTGTTTAGTTTTTTTTTTTGCTCTCTTTCGATTTCTGTCTGTCTGCCCTTTTCAATCTAGCACACACACACACACACACACATACACACACACACACACACACACACACATAGACGCACTCGCATACTCTTTATTCCAGGACATTACCTTTGATTTAAGACTTTCCTCATGAAAATTGCCTTAAATGTATCTTTAAGACTAGCATTATCCAGGCTGTGTGGCTTTAGAGAAAGCTTGTGTTACAAAAAGAAATGATGGAGGACATTATGGTTACTGAAGCACCCAAAGGTTCCTGGTAAGCATGCAAAATTATAATGATGAAGGGTTTATTTAGGTATCATAATCATAATAAAAAGAATTAAATGGTGCATCAGTACTGAAATACTGAACTGTATCTGGTCTTTCATTCATTTATTTATTTCTCCGATTCAGTTCTTAAGTAATATATTTCTCCCCAAATAAGTTTTTTGTTAAACTGAGTCATGAGTGACGCATGCATTCTAAGTCTATGTCTAAAAACCTAATAGAAAGTCACCTCATTAAAGAAATACAATCTCAGACTTATAACAACATGCTGTTATTTATTCAGCAAAAATGAGTAAAAAAAAATGACATGGGTAATTTTAAATACCCCCCTTTACTGTATCCACAAGATTCAAAGGGTAAGTTGCCAGTCATCATCCTTTGATAACTGATCATCAGCAGATGTGCAGAGATCTCTCTATTCATATGTGGGAAGCATTCAAGACAACCTTTCCAGGACGTCCCAGCCCGTCCACCGTCAGGTCAGATCATGTGATGCTCAGAGAAATGACAGCACAATTAGAAGAAGACTGAACAAGTACAGTTTGTTTGGGAAGTTTTCCAGGAGTAAGTCTGTTCTGTCTAAAAAAGGACATAGAAGCACAACTGAGGTTCACCAAACTGAATCTGAACAAGCAAACCAGAAGACATCTGTAATAAATGAGACCAAAGTGGAGTTAGTACCCAGGGCCATGCTTGTACCCAGGGCCATGACAATCAAACAGCATTTGAGCAGAAATACTTAATACCCACATGTCAAACATGGCAGTGGAGGGGTGATGATTTGAGCTCGTTTTTGCAGCTGAAATTAGGTCAAGACGATAACAATGATCTGAAGCACATCAGTAAATCCATATCAGAAAGGCTGAAATATAAAAGAATCCAAAGTCCAGACCTCAACCCAACTGAAATGCTGTAGTAGGACCTTAAGAGAGCTGTGCATAAGCAAAGAGCCAAAACCTCAATGAACTGAAGTGCTGTTATAAAGACGAATGGGCCAATGATTGCAGAGACTGATAAAGTCATACAGGAAACGATTACGTCAACTTATTGCTGCTAAATGTGGATCTACAAGCTATTGGATAACTGAGATTATATTTGCCAAATACCAAGACCCCCCCCCCTCCCCTTCTGTGTTTTTACGCTAAAACACAGAATTAGTTGGGGTATTAAATTTTGACAGTGACTATATACCGAAGAAACTTTGGTCTCTAAGCATAAAAAAAAATATGTGGATGACCAGGCTCTGTGTAAATCATGTTTCTTAATGATACAGTACAGAATAAAAAATGGGGAAAACAAGGAAACTTTTTTTTTTAATATAAAATTGCACACAGGTGTGAAGTAACATGAATTCCGACCTGCCTATTCTCATTCAAGTCACATGATCACATTGCAGTTTATATATATATATATATATATATATATATATATATATATATATACACACACTCTGCCAGAA
>JAQMYG010000010.1:8827767-8849487 GCA_030014215.1 Clariallabes teugelsi
TATATATATATATATACACACAGTATGCCAGTATTCAGACCCCTGGCAAATTCTTACTTTTATTCAACCAGCAAGTTTTTCTCTTGACTAGAGATGACATCAGACGCTGTACAAAATGCATCATTGTGGAAAAAAAAAATTCTCAGCTTTTATTTACATTTGAACAAAAAGTTGCATGTCCAAAATTATTCATACCCTTTTTCTGACAAGTCACTCAAGTAAAAAAAAAAATCGGATTTGAGTCACTTGACGTGACCGTAACCCGTATTAAAGTTTCTTTTCCATTCAATCAGAACAACACATGAAGAATAAAGTGCATTTTAGATGAGGTTTCGAGTATTCTTAAATCGCAGCATCATGCATGTTTTTTCGAGCCACTGTGTTGTCCTCTATTACCCTCCGTCTCTAGCTGTTTTTAGAAAGCATGTACTGTAGTGAACCATACCAGCAGTTCATCAGGCACTAATGGTGATCTTCAAACTACAGTACACTTCTTGCTAGTAGCTACCCAGTAATTGCTGTCAAGCCTGACATGACTAAGACTGTACCTATTTAAAATAAGCACTACACCGTAGTTTTTCATTTTTCTTCATTGTAATATCGCTAAGATTTTAGGACGTAGAGTAAAAAATTTTTTAAAAACTAAGCCAACTGATTTAAGACACTAGTTCGGATGGTCACAGAAACACAGGAACACGTTCATTATTTCTCCAGGATTAATCACACTTGATACTGATACCTTGACTTTTGCATTGTATCTTTGCTTACTCTTCCTTGACATCACCGGATGCACGCATGTTTGCCATAATGACTTGTAGCCTTGCTTTACTCTAAAATGCACTGTTACACTTTGTTCCTAATAAATTCAATTGTTGATTCTTAAATGTAATTTGAATGTCATATTAGTACAAAACCAGATTTGTCAACATTTGGTATTCAAGTTGTGTCCTTTTTTTCCCTGTTATCTTTCAACTGCTACTAAAGGAAGGATCAAGTGGAGACCTCAACAAAGTTAGTATCACCTTTTTCTCGAAATCTATCTATGTTTGATTATGTTAAAGAAAAAAGAGTTTTGTACATCCTAAAGGAGGATGCTCTTACAGTGAGTTGCAGTAAAGTGGACGATCTACTGTATTTTGCATGAAATTTTGTAGAAACACATTTTAGTTCCTGAATAAGAAAGTCAGTGCTTTTTTTTTATGAACAAAAAAGAACCAACTACTGATTATTTGCATTTCTAATTACCGCTAGGTGTGTGTGCATGATGGGAAACTAATTGCAAGGTCTTAGCGTTAGGTGTTTATCGCATATCTGTGAAATGTGCTTCATCTGGGACCTTGTTTTGAGCTAAAGAGAGAAAACACACGACCGAGGATGACACCGATGTCACTACACTACAGTTATTAAGCTAATGGATGCTGCTGTCAAACAGATAAAAATGACATCCAACAGCCAGCTACAGTACATAATTTTCCCTCATAATTAGAGCATGATTTCTAGGAACCTGAGAAAATAATGGCCTTTGGAGCAAAACCTGAAAAAACCTGATCACGAGAGTCCTTCAGCAGGTCCATGTGGATCCTGAACCCTTTTTATTCCTAATGAGTCTCGAATCACTTGCCTGCTGAACCACTGTTCATCAGGAACGTATCCGTATGTTGTATTAACAGAGTTACTGAAAAGCACATGGGTTACACAATGCTGAGAGAAAGCAATTGAACTAACTTGACATTATGCCTGTATCTCTCCTTTGATCCTAGTAAGGGTCTTAGCGATAAGCGCGGACTTCGCAGGAAACTGAGTTTAAGGAGGTATATACTGTACATACTGTGTATGTCGTGCCATGCATCGTGCTCTGGTAACCCCTGGAATGCTCGACTGACTCTGGAGTGTGCATGGTCGACTGGGATTGCAATCTGAGAGGAAGTGACATCTGTCTGCTGTGTGCTTATCTCCACAGTCCAGTACTATAATTTGCACTGGTGGCTCATCCATAGGGGCAGGGTGGGGCAAGAATTACGCGGCCACATGTTCACTCCATGAATGTTTTGTTCACGAGTGCCTAAAAAAAGCAGCACGGAACAACAGTTAATGCTGACATTCGTCTTACACCCTGGGTGCGTTCACATGTACCCTGTTATTCCACAAATAGTACAGTAGAATAGAATTGCATCATGTAAACGGCTCAGTCTGAACAGAACAGTCTGACCTGAATTTTCAGCGGCGTAAAAGTGTAATCCTTTTATATTCCATTCCAGGTAAATATTATCCATGTAAACACTTGATATATTGCAAGTTGTCTTGCACCTGAGGGGCCAGGTTCGATTCCCGCCTCAGGGACTGTGTGCATGGAGTTTGCATGTTCTCCCCGTGCTTGATGGGTTCCCTCGGGGGATTCCAGTTCCCTCCCACATGTCCGAAGACATGCAGATTAGGCTAATTGGTGTTCCCGATTTGCCCGTAGAGTGTCTGCAATGGATTGCATCCCGCAGTCTGCCCCGCCTCATGCCGCAAGTCTCTTGGGATAGGCTCCTGGCCCTCCTTGACCCTGTACACAGGATAAAGCAGTGTAGATCTTGAGTGTGTGATCGAATCTAACATATACTGTACGACATAACAACGCCAGTTTAATCGTTAGCCTGTAAACCAATTTAACTTGGTGAGAAACAATCATATCAAGCATTTCCATCCATCCATCCATCTATCTAGGAACCTCTGTAGTCCAACTTGGGACCATGGAGGCCATTGGTGATCACTGTATTTATTCAAATGATGGAACATCCACACATTCACACATTATGGGCAAACTAGGAACACCAATTAGCCTAATCTGCATGTCTTTGGACTGTGGGAGGAAACCGGAGTACCTGTAGGAAACCCACCAAGCATGGCTTTGGAAACTGGAAACGCACACATATACTCCACATATACAGACCCAAGGTGGGAATCGAACCCAGAACCTGGAGGCGCAAGGCGACTGAGATGAAATTCGATCAGCTTAGGAAATTTTATTGTTAGGTTTTTTAGTCTGTGCTGGAGTGCCTGCTTTTAAGCCACACAGCAACTTCTGGTTCTATCACGGAAAATCGCTGCACTTGTTAGTTTGTTCAAGTACATTCAATTCAGCTCAGTCCTTTCCTTTTTATTTATGTATGTATTTATTTATTAATTTGAATTGAATCCGCCCAGTTAACCTTCTGTAAGGCTACGCCAGTGTTTAATGTCTTGACCCACCACGATCTATGGTCACGAGCTGCTGCTGTAAACGGATTCGGTTTGAAGAACCTTGCTTGCAAATGGAAATTTTTTACGTCACACTCAGACAGTGCATGCTAATACTCCGAGTGATCATTTTTTTTGTATGTGTTAGTTGATATAGTTTTTCACTCTGGCTGCCTTGATTGAAATCATTAATATTATTACTAATTATTACTATGAGTATTACTGTTACTACAATCATATATCCCTTTGTTTAGTTAGTGCTATGTAAAAACTTTACTTTTACCGTAAATATTGGAGTAGATACTGTAGATTACCGTAAATATGCTAACACTTTTGCAATTAGAATTGTACAGTTTGTGTTCCTGCACCTGCTAGAGGACGAAAAAATATCTTATAGTTCAGACAATATAAAAATAAAATATTTTCTCACTGTTGTGTAGGATAAGGCTGAACACTAACCAAAAACACACACAGGTTTTAGCTCCTTTGAATCAGAATCCTTTATTTGCACACTTAATTAAAAAGGAAAATATCCCCTGGTGGCATGTAGTAATGTAGAGGATGTGTGTCTGGCTAAAACAGAATCTAATACAGTGAGGGCCAGTGAATGAGTTTGTTTCCGACTTGGGAGCAACATGACACGATGATTACAGCATCGTTAAAGTATATAAAAAAGTCTGTCATCTGCTCTCAGGTACTTGTTTTTGATATCTCTCCGTCTTTGGTCTCTTAGTCAGAAGCTGAGCTTTAAGGACCGTGTAAGGATGGCCAGTCCCCGTGGTCAAAGCGTCAAGAGCAGACAGACGTCCGTCACGGACCGGCGTTCCCCGGGTGCCGAGATCAACGCCGACGGCTCCAGTCCCGTCAAAGTGCAGAAGAGCTGGAGCTTCAATGACCGTACTCGCTTCAGACCCTCTCTCCGCCTCAAGAGCCAGTCCCGCTCCACCACCACCGATGGTGAGACCTCACTGCGATCTCAAAATGTGTGATGTCGGAAAGTAAAAGAATCCCACAAGAGTGTGAATTGAACACCTGACACCTTTCATGTTCTTTCCAAATTACTGACAATAAAATCCTTATAGTTGTAAAGCCATGACAGTCTTGTAAAAACATGTGGGCAAAAAGGAGAGCAGGAACTATTGTCTCTGGGATGTCCCACCGCATTAAAGCTAGCTGTAAACCATTAGTATGCACGCCGTTTATTAATAGATTTAGTAACCGTACACACTTTAATCACACAGCAGCAGGGTAGCGCACTCCACTGGAGCGCCATGCCTTGTCTCACGCCCCCATGTGCATAGCTTTCTTAAAACTGCACATCCTGGAGTGCGTTTCCCTCAATTATTCACCGCCTTCTGATCAATCAGAGGCGATGATGTGACAGAACAGTGACTTAAAGTTATTTATGATTATTTTGATTATAGTCCCTATTATTCTAACATAATTCATTTTGAGCTCGGATGCCAGAGTATAAATATATACAGTACAGTATGGACAGTTTGACAGGAAAATGTAATAAACACCATTTTTTGCTCATTATTGTTCTCTTCCACACAAGCAATTAGCAGTCGATGCCTTCTAACAAGCCAATCGCATTGCTTCTTTCTGTCATGTGAGTAGAAAAATATTAGAAAATATGGACTGTGCAAAGCAGCGGCTGCCATGAGTGATCTAAATGGATTTTCGGAGAATGTTGAATGCAATGTAGTCCCATTATAAACATAAAAAGTCGAAGCATGAGTTTGTTATATTTATATTAAGATTCTGACAAGACATAAAATTCACACTTATATAACCCCTTTTGGTGTTTAATTATTTGATATTTGAACCCCACTGTGACACATGCAGAAATGGATTTATCTCAGTTCAAACTGTTCATATGAGCATCTTGATGAACTTGACATGTGCAGTTAATTTTAACACCTGACACAAATGATGGGTAATATATATATATAGAATTAATATATTAAATATATATATATAATTTTTATTTATTTATTTATTTTTGAGCAGAGTGTCTTCAGAGACAGATGGTTCTCAGTTTGTCCCCAGAAGCCTCCTGCTGAGACGGGGTCTGTCCCCCCCCCTTCCTCCTCTGTATCCCTCTCCCTACCCCTTTACCCCCCCCCCTCCCCATGTGGTCTCTAGATCCTGTCTCCCCATCCTGTGTCTTTCTGGGAACGCAGTGGTTTTGTCAGACATCCAAACCTACAAACTGTACACGCACTTCTCACATGCATGTACCGTACCCACGCACGCCATGTATTTTAGGCAGTGACCTCTTCCAGCGCTTTCAGCTTCAGTCTTTGACGCCCGCTGAAATTTTCAATCTCGGGTTCAGCCACCCCGCCTGCGGCAAGACAAACTCGCAGCTGTAATGAACAAGCCGCGGCTGCGCGTATAGTAATTCTCTACAGTCCGACCCTGTTCTCATTTGTAGATCATACGAGAAGACATGTGCACTGTGCCTGGATTTGCTCTGGTTATACACGCTCTCTCTAAAACATTTTTTTTGTGTGTTTTGTTTAATGAAAGTATTCTGTACAGAATTTAGAAAAAAAAAAATTTAATGGCTGAACTTTTTGCACATACTGTACATGAGCACAGTCACTCTTTTGCAGCAATATACTACCAAACATGCATATGAAAACAACACAAATACATACTAGCATGTTAGAATACTAGCATCTATCAAATACTATCCTTGCACACTTGAACACTTGCATGCTGTTGCTTGTATGAGTTATAACTCATGGTATCAAACATGTATACACTGAAATACTTGCGTACTTCAACACTAACATACTAGCAAACATGCATACTGTAAAATCTTTGTATGTTAACCTTGTTGCATACTTCAACACTGACCTCCTAGAAAAGTTTGGACTCTTCTTACATACTATTACATGCACAGTTGCATACTTGACAAACAGAATTGCATACTTGCATGGTTAAATGCACATAAATAATTGCATATTTAAATATGTGCCTGCAGCATATTACACTGCAATATATGCACTCTCTAGCATACTATACTGCATTACATGCACTCACTAGCATACTATACTGCAATACTGTATATGCACTCACTAGCATACTATACTGCAATATATGCACTCTCTAGCATACTATACTGCATTATATGCACTCACTAGCATACTATACTGCAATATATGCACTCTCTAGCATACTATACTGCAATATATGCACTCACTAGCATACTAGCATATTTGCCTGATTGAACACTATCATAATTGAAAGTATGCATATAAAAGTACGCATGTATACCTACACAAAAGGTATACATGCATACTTCAATACTAGTATAGTAGCAACCCAGCATATCCCATGCTTGCATTTAGGCATCCTTGCTTGCATACTTTAATACTAGCACATTTATTTATACTTATATATAAGCATGCATATTTATATTTTTGCATACTCGTATACTTGACTGGCAGACAACCATAATTAAAATATTCATACACTAATACACATGCATACTGTACTAGCAAACATTCACACACTAGTACACAAGCATACTGCATGTGCAGAGTAGAATGCTAGCAAATGTTTCTACTAGCATAC
The DNA here is from genome assembly GCA_030014215.1 of Clariallabes teugelsi. Taxonomy (NCBI): domain Eukaryota; kingdom Metazoa; phylum Chordata; class Actinopteri; order Siluriformes; family Clariidae; genus Clariallabes; species Clariallabes teugelsi. The sequence continues at coordinate 8,834,578 of JAQMYG010000010.1, forward strand.
TTCCATACTTCAATACTAATACTAATCATGCATACTTACATTCTTCTAGGAAATAGAACCTGGCGAATGCAGTCTTTGAAGACTTTTTCCTTATAAAAGTACCGAACATAATGGAGCGTAATTAATCCCGTGGTTCCTGTAATTGCACTTTTCAGTTTTTGTTGCTCCGTTGTCGTTGCTTTGTCGTTTGGTATTTATTTATTTTATTTTATTCACTTTCCACACTCGTGGCTCTTTTGTTCTTAATAATTGTATAGTCTAAATGGCATTGTCTTTTCCTGCTTTTCCATTTAATGTAACAGTAAACGGGGCTCGCTGACATGGATGACTAAGTGGAAGATTAACTGTACTTGACAGCAGGAGAGAGCTGACGTGTGTGTGTGTGTGTGTGTGTGTGTGTGTGTGTGTGTGTGTGTGTTGGAGCAGGTGAGGCTAATACGGCACCGGAAGAGGGCTTTGATGACAAAGGCTGTCACTGTGAGATCTCTGCTGAGGACCTGTTACCGGCAGTGAAGACCATCATCCGAGCAATCCGGTAAACCTCACTCGCACCATCACGCTGAGTTACGGACACAAGAACGCTGAAGACGGCTTTGGCAGTCTTAGGTTGAAACTTTCTGGTCACTTAAGCAGTCTCCTAACCAACGGGCAACCTTTACTCACACTTGCATGCTTGCATACTAGATAACTAGTCAATTAGTAAACCTGGGTTATAGTACAGTTAGATACAAGCATACAGTATTTGCCAGCATGCATACTTGCATATTTGAATACTACCATACTATCCAACATCCATATTAGCATACCCGAATACTTTTTTTTCTTGTTACAGCATTTATACTAGTATACTTGCTTACTAATGCCAATATTTAAAGTAACAAACTTTAAATACTAAATACTAATTTATTATATTTTTGCCTACTAGCATACTTGCAACGTATGAACTAGTGTGCTTCAAACACTAGTAGACTAAATCAAACCTGAATGCTCTGGACACTTTCATCTAGCATACCAGCATGTACATACTTATAAGTATGCTAGTACATGTATGGTGGTAACATATATGCAGACTTGAGGTCTATCATACAGTATTAACCAACTTGAATATGCATACTAGCATACTCGAATACTACTCTAGTAGCAAATCTGTAATAGTGTACTATCATACTTCAGCACTAGCATACTAGAAAGAATGGATTAGCCTATATTACTGCATATATTATTTCATATTAGCCAGTATGAATACTATTCCTATCAGGCAGCACCATACTATCCATAGTGCATGCATACTGTACATGTACACTCACATACTTGTCCTACTTTACCTGTGGCTGTTTCAAATGTCTCCTGCAGCAATAATTAATTAAATTGGTGGTCAGCCAAATTGCATGCTTGATGACTGGTGTACTAGACAACATGAATGCTAGACATAATATCCAGCACCGTACTAGACATACTGCATGCATGCATACTAGTATACCGTACCTGTGCACCAGCAACCCAGACAACATGCATGTTTGCATACTTGAATACTATTAGACTTGCGCACTAGAATTCTCCATTGTTTGCACACTATCATGTTAGCATACATGTACTGTAGATATCCATGCTAGGCTAGTTTAATACTTGAGCACTATCTCAACTGTCTCCTTCATGTACAGGCAGCCGTAATTATTATCTGGTGGACGGCGCAGTGTCGTGATCGTGCTCCAGTGTGTATTATGTGCAAAAGTGTTTTGTTTTTGTAGCTCTTCAGCCTTGAACTGTGGCTTTGTAAGATGCTGTAAGGGTGTATGTGGGAGGGTGTGTGTGTGGGGGGGTGTTAGACTAAATAAGAGGTAAACAGAATCTCTGCTCAAGGATTTCTCAGGGTATCAAATTTCCGTTTCTCTGGTTACCGCTGTGTGATATTTCCTTAAAGCAATCACTTTTATCATTGGGTTAAAAAAAAAAAAAAAAAAACACAAGGCCCATATTTAGTTTTAACAACAACCAAATAATATTTGACAGGTTCTTTTTTAGACATTACTGCCCCCTAGTGGTTCTTATAATCCACTGTACTGCATGATGGCCTGCTTTCTTCTTTTCTGCTTTAAATTAATTTTCTCATCTTATTATAATATTATTATTATTTTCTTATCTCATTATTCAAGATCCAAGATGATTCAAGATTCGAAGAACTTTATTATTATTATTATTATTATTATTATTATTATTATTGTTGTTGTTTTTGTTTTAAAGGTCCAATATTAAGTTATATTTCGTTCATATTGACAAAATATTTATTATTGATGTTTTTTTCAATACTGACTTGTAACATTATAAAAAATATCTAATTACATTTCTTCTGATTATTTACAACTATACATGCATATAAAAAACATTAATCATTAAAAACCTTATTCATTCATTCATTCATGAATAAAAACCTTATATATAATAATAATTTTCAATCACATTTTCATGCAAAAATGTTTATAATGTGTATTTTTTTGTCCCCATATAATTTCCATTTGCTATATTTATATGCAGGATCATGAAGTTCCACGTGGCGAAGAAGAAGTTTAAGGAGACGCTGCGTCCGTATGACGTTAAGGACGTGATCGAGCAATATTCAGCAGGACACCTGGACATGTTGTGCCGGATTAAAAGTTTACAGACGAGGTGCAGTAGATCACACTTGTACAGCAATGAATTGCAGTGTGTTTTTTCACACACCGGACAGGTGATTTGCTAATATGTTGCTAGATTGAATAGAAAATTTGGTCTGGTTTTTTCCCCCCCTTTTTTTGAATTTCAAGATCATTTAAATTAAATGTTACATTTTTTTTTTTTATTAAACAAATTGTAACGGTCTCACGACATGTAAGTACTCTGCACATTGCTGCTATCCCGCGGAGTTCTGAACAGGCAGAGGCGCGGCCAGGAAGACACGCGGTTGCCAGGCAACGCCGCCGCGAGACAATCAGCGTGAACGCGCCTCACCTGGCAGCATGTTTACTTAAGGGTCCTGACACCGCCGCACTTCGTGTGGTCATTTAGGTAGCACCGGTAAGGTATCATCAGGGCCTTAGAAACGCGAAAGAAAAAGATAAAGAAAGATAGACAGTAAAGACAAGCACGCAGAAAGTTGAGAGACAAAGGCAAAGACCCAGCCTCTGCCTCTCTAACACGCATGCGCAAGAGAACGAGAGAGCGGCACGCTAACCTTTTAAGCGCGTGCTCTCTTTTTAAAACAAACTCTTTCTCTCTGAGATGAGACACTCGGATCCATTTACGGATTCGACTCCTTTTGAATCACTCACTAAACCGATCCGCGTTCCACGAGTCCTTTGAATCACTTGAGTCAGTAGGGATTCCGAATGAATTTTCCTATGGTTCTTCCACTAGAGGGCGCTCACCGATTCCCTAGAATCCACTGAATCCTTGGACTCATGAGCCCTCTTGAGTTCTTTTGTTTGTGACCATAAAATGTAAATGACTGAGAATCAAAACTTATGAATGCCAGAAATTTATAATAATGACAAATGCACATAGAAATAAGTTTTGACAACAAATATAACGAAAGAATAAAATAATTACAAATATATCTGCAGTGTCTGATTTTTTAAAAGGTTTAATCTGGTAAATCTGGCTGTCTGGTAGTTTTAGATAGTTAAAAAAAAATGGCTGGCATTTGATCTTGAGTTTTCACGTATATAATACAGTTATATAATACAGTCATTGAGCTAAAGCATCACACTGTAAGCATTACAGTTCTGATGAAGTTGAGTTGGAAACCGGCCTGATGTGATACAAATGCCGTTTTTCCATCCCAGTTTTTCCATAATGCACATCTACATCACACCAACATGTAAAAAATATATTAGGTATTTGGCATTCTTTTCTAAAAAAAAATTTCATTTTTGTGAAGCTGCTTTGAGACAATGACCATTGTTAAAAGCGCTATATAAATAAAATTGAATTGAATTGAATTTGTCATATTGTGATTGTTATTTCTATTAGGTCTTTGCAAAAGTAGGATATTAAAGAAGATGCATACTCACAAGAGTACTGGCTAACATGCATAATGTAACTATTAAAACACCAGCATACTTTAACAAATACACTAGAAAAAATATAATACTAGCATATTTCTATACTGATACAGTGTAGTTGCATCTTGGCCTGCTAGTACTGTATACTTGCATATATGCACTCTTGTATGCATAAACATTATAATATCTGCGAACAAGCATATTCTAGCATACCTGTGAACTACCCTACATGCACATTGATGAAACATTTCCTCATATGAATAATAATAATAATTGCTGTAAAAAACATTGTTGATCAAAAATATTATATTGGATTCCCCAGGAAAAAACATATATTACATTTTGAGCATTTTAAATAAATAGGGAGTTTCACTGCAAAACGTGATAAAAGCCATTTCTGGCAAATTGTTTTCCCTAGCCATACAATACTATTATACAATAATACTCATATTATCGTGATACATTGTTCTTTAGAAGCTTCCCATCCTGTTTCATCACTTCTTTCTGTCACATGATCGGCCCAGAAATAAACTTAATTTGGATTCACAGTCTGTTCACTGTCATTGCAGTTATGGACTTTTATGATAAGGAGCTGTCGTAAACTAGCGAAGTGAAGAAGACACTGGTAGAAGAGGAAGCTGATGATGTTGTAAACTCATCTTTTTGTGTTGTTTTAATTTTTTCTCATGATTTTCATCAATTTTTGAAATTGAAAAGTTTTTGTGTGCTACAAAACTCAACACCTCTTCCCTAGTTCCAGTTTGCTCACAGTATAACTGCATATGTACATTACCGCAAGCATAGTTGGAGGCTGATTTTTCAAATGGTTGAAAGTGGATTTATAGCATAAAAAAAAAAAAGACTAATATGATCAAACCAAATTTGATATGATATTTAGAAATCTGTGCCTTTTAACACACTTGTGACTCAAAGAAAACATGTACAACATATTTTATATTAGTTTCTGTTACTTACTGCATCTTTTGGAAATCTGCTTGAATCAATTTCTCATTTTGCAGTGAAACCCCTCATATAAATGCTGAATATTGTTATACATTTTGTATTTTCATCTAAAAAGGTTAATCTTGTCTCTCTCTAATCTGCAACAATATTTCAGGGTGGATCAGATCCTGGGGAAGGGGCAGGTCCCTGTAGATAAGAAGCTGAGGGAGAAGATGCTGTCTGACGGAGATCTGCTGGAGGACGTCAGCATTTTGGGGAGGGTGTGTAAAGTCGAGAGGCAGGTGAGTGTGTGCTGTCACTAGCAAACATTTTCTTTCTGCCCTAATTTAACTATATGTAATTATTTTTACTGTTCTTAACATGCACATACAGTATCTACATTGATAACCACATTTGAAGCTCAAGTTATTTCAAGCAAAAACATTATGGATCACTTAGGACAGTGCCACTGTTAAATGTTAAGTGGTTAAATGTTAAGTAGCTTAATATTTTTGTTTTAGATCGAACATTACAGTAGCTCACCTTGACTGATGTTTGTGCAATTACCTGAAGATACTGTACCATCCAAACATTCCCTCGAATTCTCTATTTTATAAATAAGGTTCCAGGGACAAATTAGACAGAAAAGAAATCAGTTATTCGGGCATGGTTCAACTGCAACTATATGTATTTGTTTAATTCAGTGCTTAAGTGTTTTCATGCCTCCTTTCTAGGTACAATCTATTGAATCTAAGTTGGACTCATTGCTGGATGTCTACCGGCAGGTCCTTCAAAAAGGCACCTCCTCAGCTCTCAGCCTGTCCTCCCTGCCCCTGTTCGAACTTGCTCAATCAACAGACTACCCAAGTCCAGTCTTTGCCAAGGATCTCTCTTCTCCTTCACAGTTGAGCCAAATGAGTAGCTCCAACTTTTCCCGGGGCTTCCATTTCATCTTGGCTCCTAATGAGTTCAACTTCAACTTGAACAATTCATCAGGGTCTCCCTCTGTAGATGACACGCTCAATTCGGCCTCACCATTTAGCCCATCTCCGCTTCAGCCTCTTACAACACCCACCACAGATTGCCCACCTGTTTTCACAGCAAACAATGTTCAACCCGGTGGGGTGCATTTTCCCAGACTGGCTAACCCTCCTCCACCCCCTGTTGCATCTGCTCGGTTTCAGCTGCCCCTATTGCCACCTCAGTCAGGCCGAGTGAACAACGGTTTAACCCAGTCTCAGTCCAGTCCTTCTGATCATTTCCCTCCTTCATATTTAAACAGATCCCAGCAGGACTTGGCACAAAGCGCTAGAAATCGTCCCAGCGCCAAAGAGGATGCTTCCTGGAGGAGACATATGAGCCCAGAGATGGGACTGGAAATGGACCCTCTGGTGGAGCTCTCACCCTCCTCAGTGCCAGATGGAGGGGACCAGGCTGTTTCCATGGGAAAGTCTGTCCAGGACCTCATTGGGATTCCAGAGGTTGATGGGCACCACAACCTCTCAGCCAGCAGCAGCCAGGACTCTTTGACTGCAGAGAATGAGATAGGAGGTGGTGGCTGGGCCGAGGCCGAACTCTTCATCGCAGAAGGAGACCTGGAGAAATCAGCTCAGACTCAGCCCTCAGGGTTGGGCTTCCTAGCACAGCCTGTGGCAAATTCCAATTTCTCTGAACCTTTGAGGACAGGGACAGCAACAAGGGATGGTCTTGGCCTGGCGCCCATTTTGGGTGGGACAAAGCCCTTCATTATGCCACATGTTCGACTTAAACAATGAGTCATGGAGTTAATTAACTCTTATTAGACTTGATCTTATTGAAGGACACAAAGCTTTCTTGAAATCTTTTTCTTACCTTTAAGTATTTTATTTTAGAATTTGGAATGGTAGTTAAAGCAAGAATAGAATTTGAAGTATGTTTTTTTATTTTTTACATTTGTTTAAATTTTAGATTTCATTTTTATATTGTTGATAAGTAATGATTTATTTAAGATGAAGAAAAAGGTTTTATACCGTGAAACATACATGAGGACTCTTCATTGCATGCATTGTGCTTTTTTTTAAAGCACTGTATTAATGGCTTAGCCTAATGAGGGAAAGTCAAAATATAATGAAAAAAAAACTTTCTCACGTTAATGATAGTATAATTTAATTAATTTCCTTTTGGGTTCCATTACATGTCACATCAACAACAACGAAAACCCTTGTATGTGAAGACAGATTGAATATTTGCTTCACGTGTAAACTCGCTGACTAGTTCAGGTAAACTGGTCAAATCAGGGTTGAATGGTGTTTTCAAGTCAATCGAACTGCACTAGGTTTTACTCACTTGGTCTCAGAATGGTCATTTCAGTTCACACTGAAAAAGTAAAAGTGCCATGATGACTTTAGTACAAAAAATAATAATTGCATGTATATTACAATTACAGTAGATTAAATCCATGAAGTTAATAATGTAATAATTCTGTTGCATGTTAAACTGGAACGGAAGGTTTATGAACAAGTTGGCTTGACAATGTCATTTTATCATTAGGGTACAGAATAAGAAATTAATGAAGACATAAGGTGGAGTTATGAGAAGGGGCAGCTCTGGAGGAGGTTTATGGAAGCCATGGTGGCTATGAAGATAAAGAGTTTACACAACAAGCTCAGGTTGATTTGATTCTGGGATTCTTCTGGATGTAACATGTAATCAATTGACAGTAAATGACAGGAATAGATGCATGATGCTCCTTGAGGCAGCAGAAAGAAACATGGACCCATCACTGAGAGGCTTCTTAGTTTCTGGGTAGTGGTGGCTTAAACCATTAAGGCTGTGGGTTACTGATCAAAACGTTGGGGCTTCAAGCCCTAGCACTGCCAGTGGTGAGTTCTTAAGCAAGACCCTTAACCCTATCTGCTCCGTGGGTGCTGTGTACTGGCTCACCCTGCACTCTGACCCCAGCTTCCAGAAGCCATATGAAATAAAAGCCTAGTGTCAGTAGCCAATTTAGGGTCAGAATTAATGAGCTATTGTTTATATACCTCAATATGAGACTATTTGGTTTTATACAATCCTGGAGCAACATCTGGCATGGGTCCATCTATAGACCCAAAGAAGATAAACAACTCTAATCTAATGAGCTTTCAAAACGCAATGCACATTAATGTTTTAAACAGGTGATACTGTTTTGTGCCTCAATAATATTTATTTATACAGTATTTATTACTATTTATTTGTATTTCATATGTGGCTGCTTTTTCTGATATTTGAATGAGCCACACACACATTATAGCCTCAATATGACCATCATGTTATGACTTGGTTCCCCTCTTTGCCTCCTTTTATAAGAAATACAAGACGCTCCCCTGAGTATAAGAACCCTCTTGTAATAGAAAATAGAAACTATAAATAAATTCCAACCATTATTTGTTATTGAAACTGGTACATATCCTATAACGAGTGGAACTATATAAATACTGTAGGCTAATAATTCAACATTGATAATTTTGCAGTATATTCATAGATATGATATTTCCTAGGCTTGTCAAGCCAACTTAAAATTTCTTTCTTGAAATTTATTATTTTATTTTTTTTACATCTTTTAAGTGGTACATTACATTGTGAAGTGTTTAGATATAATAAGTCCCGGGCATATTGAAGGGTACCTTTGCTGTTGAACACTGTACAGTTTTGTTAAAAAAAATAAATAAAATAATAATAATTTAATATTGAGTACAACATACAATTCTAGATGTAATGTACTGTCTTGTGTCATATTTTTTATCTGGAAAACAACTGAATGTTTTTGGTGGGAGTGAATAGTGAAACGTGTGTTGCAGTGTTTAGGTGTGTCATCACATTTTTGCTAATGCTAACTATTAACCTCAGATTTGCAGCATAACCATGCTAACCACATGCACTTAGCCATGTTGTTAGCCATGATCTCTATTATTTCCAAAAGCTGCTATTTATTTCTCATATACAAGAGTAAAAGTAGTTTAAAATTATTTCTGGTACTACTGTATGTAGCCAAAAGATGAGGTAAGTTTCTCTTAATATCTCGACTTATTTTGCTCTAGAGTAGCCTTAGCTCACTAACTGTTCCAGAGTTAGAGAGGGATTTAGTCTTGTGTTCAAAGCTAGTTAGCTTTGTAGCCATAAATGAACAACGTGGATAGTTCAGCGGCAATTCGGAACAATTTAGAAGCAATTACTAAGGAGATAGTGTTGTGTAAAATGTGCTGAAAGTGCTTCTCCGAATGTGGGTTTTGACAGGAAATTGCTCTCCACTGAATCTTTTTTTTGTTTTGTTTTTTTGTTTTGGATTTTTTCCCGATTTTCTCCCTAATTTAGTCATGTCCAATTCCTCCCCGTCACTAGGGGGCTCCCACATTAAAGCTACTACTACCACTCAGTCGGGAGGGCCGAAGACTATCACGTGTTTCCTCCGAACCACGTGACGCCAGCCGACCGCATCTTTTCGAACATGGGGGCGGTGTAACACACTCGGAGGACAGAGCTATCCACTCCTTGCGTGAGCTCACAGGCGCCCCTGATTGGCTGTAGAGCCGTGAGCACGAAGTACCTCTCATCCCGCCCCTCTGAGAGAGCTCGGCCAATCAGCTCTCTCCGCCTGCGAGAGGTTACAGCATCACCCGGGAATCTAACCAGCGCTCTCCAGATGATAGGGCGAGCACTTTACTACTGCGCCACTCGCCACTGAATTTTTTAGTGGTATGCAGTACGAGATGACCTACATTATCCCTGCTACAAGGTGGTATCAAAAATTTTCGAGATTAGCTCTGTTTATATGTTCAGTTTTTTCGCCGTATGTCCTCAGACGTCTTAAAAACTGGCAGTAGAATTTGCTCTTGACGGTCTGGCCCCTGGGGACAAATTCCGGATACACAATGTTAAAAAAGTCGATGAGTATCCACTTAGTCAAACTGCGGACCTGTCGTGGAGATAATGGGCTCTTCCACTGTAAAGACTGTTGCTTCGTCTCAGGGTCGTATCCATACACCCACGGTTCGTCAACGGTAATGATTCTCTACATGAAGGACCGGTCATCCACGGAACGCTGAGAGAGCTCTTGGCAGATTATGACGTGATGTTCCTTCTGCTCCTGGATCAGCAGCCTGGGGACGAACTTAGCAGCAACACGGCACACGTTCATGTTGCCAAATGGTTTTGACATTTTCAGGGGTTGAGCTCATTGAAGACCCTCCTGATCTCTTCCAAAAAAGTTGTTTGGTCATCTTCCAAAGCACCTCAAACAAATCACTGCAGTATCGCCATAAACTTGCCGAATCATTTCAAACATCTTTGTGGCAGATTTGCCCAGTGTCACGCAGAATTTCACGGTGGCTTTTTGTTCTAACTTGCTGTCCATGATGAAATAGCAGACGTTGTAACACACATGGTCAGAATAGCACCAGTTGGCTTGTTACAAAACTAGTCTCTTAACTTTTTGATACCACCTCGTGAATATTTCTGTACTGAACACAGCCGGAAAGATGTACTCCTTAGTCAACCACTTTAAATAGTTATGCTTACAAATAAATGCATACGCTTGAGACGTGGAGTTTCTCTCAGGTGAGCCATCTTGCTAGCTTATTTTTTGTGGAAAGTTGATCAATTGTTCAGCTGTAAAACTAAGTGTTTCAAAATACGTAATCTTGAACTGCACGCTAAAAGCAACTGTCAGTCATCAAGGGTCATGAAATGGAGTTTTAAACATGCAGCTGTTAGCAGGATAGCTTGCAAGCTAGCAGGAGGTATAAATAATGTGTATAGACTAAAGTTTGTCAAGTCTTGTGAATTTCTTTGCTACACAAAAGTTTTATAACTTTATAATGATAATAATCATTTCCAGGCAAAATTGCTAACTCCACTTGTTCCACATTTCTGCATGCAGCAACTGATTCAGATGTTAGTATGCTCTGTTTCCAGATGTTAACCTAAAACAGGAACATAAAATTTGACAACTGCAACAAAAAAATGAGTGCTCAATGTTTTTTTTTTAAATTGTTTATCCATGTTGTATGAACTTATGTTGAATTACATGTCCACATGTTAAAGTACATGAGTGCAAGTGCAAATATTTAGCTCGTGCTTTCTCAAAGTGCTAAGGGAGACTCGGTAAAGTGCGCTAGCTAGGGTAGCATCATGCATACAGCCAGGAAAGACACAAAGTTTTAAAGCTACGTCACGACACAGCAGCACAACATGGACCAACATGAAAAAGAATTCATAAATTAAAAAATCCTTAACAACAACAAGCAGAAAAGTCTGATTGCGCTTGCATGCCAAATCACGCTAGCAACATTACTGTAGCTACATGGCTGGTCAGGACTGGGGAAGGTTCTCAGACTATTGCACATTAAGCACAGAAGATAGAGACGACCACTTTTGCTTTGTTTAATCTAAATTCTAGGATAAGGTGCTGATAAAGATCCACAAAACATCAACTGACAATTCAGACTAGAAACTTGAAACCATAAATACAACGGTACAATATATTAATTAACATCATTGTCAAAGCGATTGTGTGTGTGTGGTTTTTTTTTTTTTTTTTTCCTTCGTCTACTCTTGCGATGCATTGTGATAATTTGCCAGGCTTTAACTATTGAGCTAAGGAGCAAATGGATGACGTGGATTCTGCTGTGGCTGACTCGAGAAGTTGCAGCCCTGCACAATATTCATTTGTTCTTCTGGGCCTTCTGGGCAGACTTGGTGATCTTGCCTGAAGTGGCCGTCTTTTTGTCCACACCCTTAATCACGCCCACTGCCACCGTCTGACGCATGTCACGTACAGCAAAGCGGCCTGGGAGAGAGAAACCAAATTATGTCATTTTTTCACGCTTAGGGATCAAGTCGATAAAACAAAAAGAGAGAGAGAGAGGGAGTCCTTACCGAGGGGAGGATACTCAGAGAAGCTCTCGACACACATGGGCTTGCCCGGGACCATGTCCACAATGGCAGCATCGCCAGACTTGAGTGATTTGGGGTTGTCCTCTAGTTTCTTCCCTGAACGACGATCGATCTTCTCTTTTAGCTCTGCAAACTTGCAGGCGATATGGGCTGTGTGGCAGTCCAGCACTGGGGCATAGCCAGCGCTAATCTGGCCAGGGTGGTTCAGGATGATGACCTTTGTGTAGATGAAAAACAGAAAATAAACATTATGGACCTTAATGTGATGGTTCTCTTCCGCCTTCCTCATTAGTTTATATTTGTCTGATTTTGGTGATCTAATTTGGCCTTGATTTGGCCATTTCTCATGACATCTTTTAATAGTAATCTATCTATCCATCTATCTATGAGAAATCAGCAGGGAAGCTGTTGTTCTGCTATTTTTGAAATTTGCATTCAAATTTAAAATAATCTTAACTTCTAAGCGACTACATTTACTCACTTGTGCAGTAAAGGTAGCGGCTTCCTGCGGAGGATCGTTCTTGCTATCTCCCGCCACATTCCCGCGACGGATATCCTTAACAGAGACGTTTTTCACGTTAAATCCCACGTTATCTCCAGGCAGCGCTTCAGACAAGGCCTCATGGTGCATTTCAACAGACTTGACCTCAGTGGTCACATTCACAGGAGCAAATGTCACGACCATGCCAGGTTTCAGGATGCCGGTCTCAACGCGTCCGACCGGGACAGTACCGATACCTGTGAAAGAGAAGAAACCTTCGGTTTGTGATATTGCCGCACAACAGACTTATACTTATACTCATACTAGCCGAACTGCAATGAGTTCGGCTAGTATGATTTTCACACTGATGACTAAACATGTTAGCTTTGAGAAAAAATAAATATATAAAAAAAATCCTCCTGTCTGGGCTGACAAATGCATTTCCTCACCTCCAATCTTGTAAACATCCTGGAGTGGGAGGCGCAGTGGTTTGTCAGTTGGCCGGGTTGGAGGCTGAATGGCATCCAGAGCTTCTAATAAAGTCGTTCCTGAGGCGCTCCCTTCCTTGCGGTTGATCTTCCAGCCTTTAAACCAGGTCATCTGTGCAAAGCATAACCAGCCATACAGAATATATTATGTAACTCAACATCATCGTACAGCTTTGATATCTGTGCACAGGTTTGATCGATTATTTAATCTCAGCATTGTACTCACATTTGGGCTAGCCTCGAGCATGTTATCTCCGTTCCAGCCAGAGATTGGCACGAAGGCCACTGTTTCAGGATTGTAGCCAATTTTCTTGATGTAGGTGCTAACTTCCTTCACAATCTCCTCATAGCGCTTCTGGCTGTAATTAGGTTCTGTCGAGTCCATCTTGTTCACGCCTACGATCAGCTGCTTCACACCGAGCGTGTATGCCAACAGGGCATGCTCTCGAGTCTGACCATTCTTCGAGATGCCGGCTTCAAATTCACCCACACCTGCTGCCACGATTAGCACGGCACAGTCCGCCTGTGCTCACGGACAAAAAAAAAGGAATCATTCAATATTTTGCTAAATGCATAATCGTACACTTAGGCTATTTACCACAGAAGTTTACTACAAAAATTAAATTACACATGCAAGTGCTTAAGATATCCAAATGAAATTCCAAGAAACAGACCTGGGAAGTACCAGTGATCATGTTCTTTATAAAGTCTCTGTGTCCAGGGGCATCAATGATGGTGACATAGTACTTGCTGGTCTCAAATTTCCAGAGGGAGATATCGATTGTGATACCACGCTCACGCTCGGCCTTCAACTTATCCAGAACCCAGGCATACTTAAAAGAACCCTTACCCATCTGAAATGTACAAACAATACAGATATTGAGACTAAAAAGATTGTTACGCCAAGCAAAATTAGATGATATTTATATAGATGCTAAACTGCACTACGCATTGTCTTATAGACAATTTATTCTGTACAGATGATTTGCAAGACCTTTATTATATTTAGAAATCTTTAAAAATACTGTATACAATATCAGGTTCAAATCTGAGTGTGTTACCTCAGCAGCCTCCTTCTCAAACTTTTCAATGGTCCTCTTGTCGATGCCACCACACTTGTAGATGAGATGCCCAGTGGTGGTGGATTTCCCGGAGTCCACATGGCCAATGACCACTATATTGATGTGTAACTTTTCCTTTCCCATAGCTTTGGGTGGGTAGGATTACAGTAGGGTAATAGATTCTACAGTGAAACAAAAACTGAATAATTAATTTCACATACTGTATAATTTATTCGTAATGTCATAAACACTCAATAAAAAGAACAATGAGTTGTTCCTGTTGTTGTTAATAAGTTGTGATGACAGTAAGAGAGTGAAACTACATCAAAATTGATATATAAAGCTGTGGCTAATGCTGTCAAGCTGGTAGACCCTGGCTCCTTTATTACTTGATTAAAAGTGGTCAATAAATGTTAGCGATTTTCTAATGGCCCTCCTGCTGTGTTATTTTCTTGACATTATGGAAATTGTTTTATATGGTGTTGTATGTCTGCTGTGAAGATGTGGGTCTTTATCTGTGACATTTTATATTATATTTTGGGTTTGGGTATTTGTGAACACCAACTGGCCCAATCTACATTCCTTTGGACTATGGGGGGAAACCGGAGTCCCCGGAGAAAACCCACCAAGCATGGGGAGAGCATGCAAACTCCATGCACACAGACCTCAGGTGGGAATCGAACCCCGACCCTGAAGATGCAAGGTGACAGTGCTAATCACTAAGCCACCATGCTGCCAATTTATATTAGAATACATCACAAAATGAAAGGAAAATTGTATTCCTTAATTCTGTGCCCTAACAATGTTAAAACAGTAGACATCAGGCTAATCAGGACATTTTTGAAAAACTCGATAATTGTCAAGCTTATACAGTAATCTAGTTGTTGATGTCTCGTTGCTATTTACACTACTGTTCAAAAGTTTTAGAACACTTTCTAACTCCATGATCGTTCCTGATTTTTATTTCTTTCTACATTGTAAAGGAATGC
>JAQMYG010000010.1:8860742-8888709 GCA_030014215.1 Clariallabes teugelsi
TCATTACCGTAATGAAATTCTTAGACCCGTGTTCCCCAACTTTACATAAACATATAAATATAAAAATATAGGAAGAGAAGAGAGAGAGAGAGAAAAAAAATATTATTGCAAAGATATCTGTATGTGCAAGTAAGCTTTTAAGATAATTTAGTATTTACATGTAAGAGCGCAAAGTGCAATGAAGTATTTTTGAATATGGATTTAAAGTGGCCTTGTTTAAAGTGATCAATTCAGAGGGAAACTGTGTAAAACATGTGCCAAAGTTGTTTCTGGATCGGATGGTCCACTGCGGTGACCTCTGGATGAGGGAGCAGGTTTTAAATAGGACTTTTTATCCAAACTTTTTTTTTTGTAACCAAATTGAATCATTTCTGTCTGCTGTTGCTGTAAGAAAGTCATCCTACTACTTAGAATAATAATCGTGTGCCAGTGAACCTAGTAGGCAAATTAGGAATATTTTCCCACGGCTTTCCAGGGAACACCCCCCCCCCCCCCGCCCCCTCCTCCTCCTTCTCCTTCCTACGCGCACACGTCGGCGCGCGCCCGGTAAACCCTCTGTCGCGGGAGCGCGCACTCGAGGATAAGGTTTTTTTTTTTTTGATTTCGCTCCCGAGCGGTTCACACACACACACACACACACAGAGCGAAGGCTGCAGGCAGCGAGGCGCTGAAGGCTGGGACAAGTTTTGCTTCTGAATCTGGATCATTCGGTCAGTCCGTCCTGCGCTGATATGCCTGAAGTTACGGTGAGTTTGATGGAGTTTTCACGTGATATAAAGTGCGCTATCGGTATCGATTCGGAGTGAATCCCTGTCTGAATTAAAGACAGCTCGGCGACAGCGTCCTGGTTTACACACACACACACACACACACACACACACCAGCATTGTTTTTAGTTTTGGTGAGATCTGCAAATGCGCAACATTTTATTATCAGGATTTAAAATGTTACTATGTATGAAGTTTTCTTGTTTGAACTTTGTTTTGACCAACATAAAACATTCCTAAGTGATAATAAATATCTGCAAAGTTATTACCCATTGAATAGCTCTAACCCAATGATCAATAGTCTAATGAGGAAATGTTTATCAGGTCACAGAGCTTGAAGAATTAATCTTTAATTTTGAAAAAAAAAAAAAATTTGTCATCTTTTTTAAATTGACTTTTCTTTTCTTTTCTTTAGATAACAGCCCCAGTGGTATTCTTCAAGAATCCAGTGCAACTAGAAAACAGACCGGTCCTGTCAAATTCTGCATAGAACATGAATGCGAAACGCACCTAAAAAGCGACAGGCTGATTTTTATCCTGTAATATCCTTTTTTTGCACGATTTGATTTGCACTTTCAAAATGATCAAAAGTGAACCCAAAAGTGACCGAGTCCTAAGGAGTGCCTCTCCTCACAGAAACGCGTACAAATCCGACTTCCATTCCATCAAATGCTCCTTCGAAGGACCTTCTATTGTTTACTCGTACGGAGGCAGCGAGGGTCGAGGGAGACCCTCAGGAACCCGGGTGAATGAAATCAAGAACATCTTTCTTCAAATGGATTCCCAACAACCGCAGGACGGTGCAAACCAGACCAAACCCGGACCGGTTAAACCGCAACGGAGCACCACCTCGTACAGGTCTAGCATGGGGAGTGCGTCCAGCGTGGAATCGGGCAGCTCGGAAGTGGTGAGGAAATCCGAGGACATTTCGTTTAATAAAGTTGCACTGGCTGAGAAGTTCTCGGAGACCAGAAAGCTCTTCGAGAGTGGATTACCGACAGACAGGAACGTACCCGGAAGATCCCTGAGCAGATCGTCTGTGCATAGTGTTTCGGAGGAAGGCAGGTGTGTGAAGAAGATAACCGAAAAGACTGACCACATTCAGAAAACAGGAGAACAACCAAAGGTAGACAAGGACAGAGGAACAATTGATCGTGAGAAGCCACAACACAAGCCTGCGATGATGATGAAAAATGCAGGACCCATATCCAGGAGACTGGAGAGCTTCATGTTAGACAGTGACAGTGAGTCCTTGTCCGGACCGTCTGTTTCTACCCGTTCACAGAGTCCAAGTAGTCATTCCCAACCACCGTCATCCCCAAACAGTGAGCATTCAGACCCTCCACTATCACCAGATAGTGACAGTTCTCCGACATCATACTCTGTTTGGCCTGAAAGCCCTTCTGGCCAGGCAGATCCTAACATATCACAAACAGAGTCCCAGTGTTCTCCCATGCCAGTGAATGGAGTCTGTCCAGAAGAAAGCCCTGATTGGAGTAACCAAAGCACAAACACCACATTGGACAACGCTAATGCAACTTCAGTTTCTGTTGTCTCAACTGAACCAACTGTCCTTTTTAAAAGTGAGAAGCGCCATCGTTTGTCTCTGAGCAGTGGTTCGGTCAGTCCTTCAGTAGATGGAAATGAATCTTTGGAACTGAATGTCTCCAAAGAGAAGCAACACAAGGAGAAGTTTAGTAGCCCGGGTCTTTCAACAGTTCGAGCTGAGTTAGTGGTGGTCCATAATGAATCATCAGAGGGTGAGAGCAATGAGGAAGACCGCAATGCAGATGATGTTTTCGAGGAAGTCATTAATGAGCAAACTACCACAAAGTTTCCTTTAGACAAGGAGCCCACAGACAGCAAGGAGGTCCAAATGATATGTCGTGAAGATGAATCAGGGAGGGACTCTAGGGTAGGGGAGGAGAAAAAGAAGGAGGGGGTGGACAAAACAATAACTGTTGGAGACCAAGATAAGGAAATGCAGGAAAAATTGCTTGAGGGTAAAAGTAGGCATAAAGAGGGACAGAAGAAGGAAAATGAGTATGAGAAGGTGAAAGCGGTACAGGACATGGGAAAGCAAGTGCCAGAGGAACTATGTCAACACAGTGAGATGAAAGCTGAAGAGAAAGTGATGGAAGAAGTAGAAAGCACCATACAGAAAAATCAGAGGGAGACCGAGAAGAATGGGGGAGATGAGAATGACGTGACTTTAGAGGAAGAGGATGATGAACATGATGTTGAAAACGGGACTGTGGAAGAACGGCAACAGCAAGTGAATGAGGACTCTGCTGGGAAGAGACCTTTGATATGTGGTATTGAGAATGCTGCTTTTGTGGATGATCGGGAAAGTAAGTTGGACTATCAGCAAAATGGACAGGACAGTGACGCAGACCATGACGAGTTGCAGGAATATGACGAGCTTTCAGGGCTGTCTGATGAAGAAGAGCTTAGCCCAAGAAGGAAGATCAGATTCTCCACTGCTCCTATCAAGGTATGGTTAATTTATCCAGGTTTTTGTCTTGACTATAAAATCCCTACTTTACCATAACAATAGATGAATGAATAGCTAATCCAATCTGTGTTCCACAGAGGATTTCTGTTTTTCTAAACAATGTGTATGACCCAGTCTATTATCATAACCAAAACTGTCTCACAAGACTTTCCAAAGGCCTGCTTATCTGTCCTGGTCACTCCCAGAACCTTCTTTTGTTGGCAAGTGTTTTTGTGTATGCACATCCTTCCTCTACATTTTTATACAAGATCTCACATGCTGGTAAAAGTGTTTTCCGTACCTACATGTTGTGCAATATTGGCAAACCATGATCAGGCTTGCTGTTCCTCACATGTTTTCAGTAGTAACTAGTGCACTCAGGTTTGAGGAAACAATTTTTGGACGAAAGTCCTGTCTGAGCTTGCATTTAATTCAGGCATGTCGTTTTTTTTTTTTTTTTTTTTTGGCCTCTGACAGATAATGTGGAAAGAGAAATAGCCTTAGGTGTAGCTTATTTCTATGTGCTAAGCTGTTGGCTTGAATTGGAACACGGTTGGAATTGGCCACAACTTTTTCACAGGTGGTAACCAAATAGTGGATGAAAGTTAATTGGAGCTACTTGAGCTCATGCTTGTGAGAAAAGTAAAAGGTCTTTGTGCATTAATGCTGGTCTGTGGTGGAGGTAGGACCTCACACAAATCCCATCCTACTGTATGTACGTCGGATGTTGTGTGAGGTTCCTTATGTCATCATGTTTGGTCCTGTAAGGAGAACTGTTTTTAGATTATTTTAATGATTAATGAGCAGTACCATGTTTACCATGTGAAGGACTTCCAACTCCATCATCAATGTTTTTCCTGCTAAGAGATAGACGGGTGCATGAAAGCTAAACCACTAGGATTCAGTGGAAGCCATGAGACGACCCAACAAGTGTTTGGAGGACAGATACGTTTTAATGCTCATGCAGGTGTGAGTGGAATTAAATAGATATCGCAATACAAGGACAGACCATACGGAAAGCATTGAGATTTCCTGGATTAACTTTTCATTTCTTAACCTTGAACCAAGTGTGTCATTTAGAAAACCTTCAGTAATGGTACAAATTCAAAAAACGTTTAGAGTTGGTGGTAGCAAAGTTGATGCTAGTGAGCATATCATGACTCAACTTCAGATCATTCATATTTATCATTGTTGTCCAGGACTTGTGTTAAACCCTGGTCTGAAATAAAGTCCTAAAGCGCTACACTGCTTTGTAGTTTACCATCAGCACATCTGGTATAATGGATCAGCTAATTGCCAGTACCAGAAAAGTGGGTACACTCATTCCTGCCGCGTTCTTCGCCTTCTGGACTTGACTTTGACAGTAACCATAAACAGTAATAGTCCCTCAGGGCTGTTTAGGAATATTTGCATTTGTTGAATAAGTATACAGTCATGCCTACCAGTGATTCCTGTTACGCAACGTGCAGTAGCTACAGGTTATGTCCTAGTGAGTGCTTTCTCACAGGATGCTGACATGAAGTCTTTTCTTGATATCAGGTTCCCGATTTGTATGTGTTTCTGCAAGGTCATGCAGTTGTCTAGATGCCAAAGCATGGACATACTGAGTGGGGAGTGTAAGGACTGGTTGGCATCACACAGGAAGTGTATTGTTTATAAGGTCACGTGAGTCTGTTGGACTACAAGAACGTGGAAGACTTGAAAGGCACAGATTCTGTTTAGAAAAGAAAGACTCCTCTGTGTGTGTCTGACTGTGTCTGTCCGTCTTTCTTTAGCATATAACACATTCTCTTTCACAGTTAACACATTTCCATTATGTTGTATCTGTTTTCCATCGTTGTTTAGTTATATGGAGTATTGCATGCACTTTTCACAATTTCGTCCTCTTGTTCCTTTCCAGGTGTAGCTTGTAAATGAATGAACTGTATTCCTCGGTGTTACACCAGGTCAGGACTTGGTTGTTTGTTGAACTTCCTCTTTTGATTGACAGAGTGAAACCGTATTTATCTCCAGCCCTATAAAACAGGTTTCTCTATGGCCCTCGTAACTGCACCGTATACAGTAAACAGTGTCATGCTCATCAGTCTTACAGCACCATTATTTACTGTCCGAGTTCACTTATGCGAAATATTCCCACAAAAAAAAAAAACTCACATTTTGCGTTGTAAGGTTACGTAAGCACACATACTGTACGCAGAGTGAGAAATCAAGACGTCTAGCGCTAGCAGGTGCGGCTAAATCGGGCCGCTTTCTGCGCCGTGGTGGTGTAGGAGAGATTTCACCCATGACTAGTTCCACCCCGAGGTTCGCTATGCTTATTAGCAAGCTGAATCCGAAGCCTGGGGCACGGCAGCTCCTTCCAAAAAAGCACTGAGGAATCCGAGCCTAATGTGTGACCTGATTACAGTGCTCACTCCTGTGGTTTCTCACTCTCATCTAGTTGTGCAGTTATAAATCTCATCTTTGCTTGTCTCTAAGAATAAACTGTGCTCTGTGTTTGGGAAAGAGAGAGAGAGAGAGAGAGAGACTCTCTGTGTACGTCTGCTGAAGAACAGACATTGTTTAAAGGTGCACGGTTACTCCATGACAACATGAAGGATTCAAACGAAAAGAGTAAAGGAACATTTTAGAGACAATAAAGCGAAGAATAAATGATACAGGGCTTTGATAATCCAGCTTGCAACACCAGTAAGTTAAATATGGTTACTGTAATTCATATTAACATCCTAATCTTCATATCGAAAGTTCACTGTGATCCAACTGAGATTCTTTTATATATTAATGACTACAGTTATTAAGGAGAAATTATAAATATATATAATGTTTCAGTTTAAAATTATAAACGTATTCCTGAACCGGGCCGTGGAGCCGCTGTGTTGTCTGGAACAGTGTCTTTCCCTATAGCTTTAAAAAGCTTTGCAGTATATATCCATATATCTACTGTACATGGATTATGGACACCATAGCACTAAAAATGGTTTTGATTTATCATAAGAGACAAAAGAGGAAGGGAAAAGGGGAGTGGCCTGGTTGTGTCAGTTTAGACTAGTAACTGATTAATAGTCTATATGATTCTTTTATTAGCTGTTTGTAGGCCACACTCTATCTGATCATCTTTACTCTGCCAAATTAAACATGGAATCAACAGTCATACTGTATGTTTAATACTGCCACCAACTCGAACACGCGGCTAGCAATGTAGTAAATTCTGAAGCTAAAATTGGCATGGGGGATCCCTTTTTACTTGCAATTGGAACTGGCTATATCTGTGGTTCTCAAAGTGGGGTTCAGGGAGCCTGGGGGTTTCTGGTTACACTGTTGGAAACCACAAGCCACAACCATCTTATAAATAACGTTAAGTAAAAATATTAATATATATGTAATGTGTACACTGATCAGCCATTATATTACCACCACATAACAGTAACACTGTTGATTTTGAGTACTGGTAAACTGGTGACAGGATCATGGCACCCAAGGTTTACCCATACAGTACCTGCGGGGACCAAAACCTAGCTCATCTGGTCAGATCCCACAGAAAAGCCAATGCAGCACAAATCGTTGGAAAAAGTCAAAGCTTGCGATGATGGAAAGGAACCAGAACACCCAGTGCACCATAGCCTGCCAGGAGGCAAAGAGCTCAAGGCCACTGACATGGCCTTCAAACTCCCAGATCTTTACACTCCCAATCCCATCGAGCACAAACAAGTCCAATCCATGGAGGATCCACCTTGTAACCTGCAGCACCCAAAAGACCCACTGCCAACATCCTGATGACAGACACCACAACACACCCCCAGAGACCCTGCGGAACCACACCCTGAGAGTCCAGAGCCACCCATGTGGCACAAGGGGAACCCAAACCTAGGTGGTTTAAATGCTATGGCTGATCAGTGCATGTATATAAATATAATTGGCTATTTACTGGACGCAGTGAATTCCAACAAAGTATTA
Source organism: Clariallabes teugelsi (assembly GCA_030014215.1). Classification (NCBI taxonomy): domain Eukaryota; kingdom Metazoa; phylum Chordata; class Actinopteri; order Siluriformes; family Clariidae; genus Clariallabes; species Clariallabes teugelsi. The sequence goes on from JAQMYG010000010.1 coordinate 8,867,958, forward strand.
AGCATATTTAAATTTGAAGAGTTTAAACTCTACTATTTGCAAAGGGTAGGTCCATGATTATAGGATAGGGAACTATGCTCATGGTTAATATGTTAATCAAAAACTAATTTGGGTCACATTGAACTGTCATTGTCTGCCTTAATCATTAAGGGATTTAAAATTTTATTTTAAAGTTTGTGTGTGCATGCGTGCACACTTTCTCTGTAGGTGTTCAGTACATATTCCAACGATGAGTACGATCGTAGGAACGAAGAGGTCGACCCCGTATCCGCATCGGCCGAGTACGAGCTGGAGAAGAGGGTGGAGAAAATGGACGTCTTCCCTGTGGAAATTCAGAAAGGTAGAAATCTAAACATGTTGTTACTTGTTAAGGGACAGACTGTACTTGGTTTAGTCTTCGGGGTGTGTTTTAGGTATCATGTGAAATTAGTTTTATCGGGTGCAGGGAAATATTAGCCTTTGCAAATAGGAGATAATCTAGAATTCCAGGTATGCGTTAGACCTTCACCAGAGATTCTCTTCACTCTATATTCTCTGTGCATGTTGGTTTGTCGAAACAGAAGATGAAGGTCTGGGGATCAGTATCATAGGAATGGGCGTCGGAGCCGATCAAGGTCTGGAGAAACTCGGTATCTTCGTCAAAACCATTACGGAGAAAGGAGCGGCTCAGCGCGATGGCCGGTACCTAACCCCAAGCTTTCCCTGTTAAGATGATGATCCAGTTGTGCTAGCTGTTCATTGATGCATTTTGTCCAGCTTTACATTTAATAGTCTTGGCTCAAATCCTAGTCAGTATAAGACTAAATTAAGCAGAATGCGTCATGAATCAGTTTTATGTGCTGTGTGTCTGTGCACAGGATTCTAGTCAACGATCAGATCGTGGAAGTGGATGGGATCAGCCTGGTAGGAGTCACCCAGCTGTTTGCTGCCACTGTCCTCAAGAACACCCGAGGACTTGTAAAGTAAGAATACACACACAAACATGCTTGATTAAAAAAAAAAAAAAAAAAAAAAAAAACGCATAACATGTCAATCATTTACTGTTAAGGAATTCAAGGCGAGGTCAGTTTATCATCAGAACGTGAACTGTAGAGCTTCTTTATTAAGCAGTACCTTCTTACTGTGAACTCTTCACTGTAGTGGCTGGGTTTTAGTGGTCATAGATTGTAGGGCGTGTGTATGTTTGTTCAGTGATAGCGCATGCTGAGACCTGGTGATCAGTTAATCATTTATCGCACTTGTGGCTTATCTGTTTTACTGTACCTTCCTTTACTGCTTCCAGTAAAGGGACGCACACCCGAGAGCATGGCAGGATTTTATTGAAGAAGCAGGCAGGATTTTACAAAGTTAAACTTATAAAAAAAATAAGAGCGTTTCTACATCGGTGAGGTGATTTAGATCTAGAAATCTAGATTTCGACACAATTCCACAGCATACAGGATCGACTTCTTTAATCGGTGTATCTTTATTTTTAGTTCATTACGTACATGAGATAACATGCTCTCGGTGTCCACTTGCAGGTTTCTGATTGGCCGAGAAAAGCCAGGGGTTGACAGTGAAGTGGCTCGATTGATCAGTGAAACTCTGGAGCAAGAAAAGAGTCCGGTCCAAGAAGATGACACTACTGAGCAGGAAGAAGAGGATGAAGAGCAAACAGTTGACCTCCTGCAGCGACGCGATGACGACGAGCAAGAAGACCAGCTACTAGTAGAAGAACAGAGCAAGAACGCCATGGAGGAGGTAAAAGAGAGCGGGAGAGAGAAAGGGAAAGCAAAAGGCACTGCTATAAATTAAGGGTTATTAAAGTGCATGTGTTTGGGTATTCGTTTGCTTTTGATGTTTACATCAGTGTCTGATTAGTCTGCATTGTTTGATGCTGTAATACAGAATGGAGCGACTCGAGTAGAAGAGAAGGAGGACGACAAAGAAGAAGAAATAACTCTTGATTTGACTCAGGAGGTGTTTGCACACCTGAAGAATCAAGGCATTATTATTCCAGAGGACACAAATTACACCGAGCTGGACCAAACTTTTAAAGAGGTATGATGCAGGAAAGTTGTAAAATTGGATGTTGGGTGAAATTAAAGTCGAGATCGCTAACACTTCGAAAAAATAAATCAATTATAAAATAGAAATCAATGTGTATTAGTCACAGAAGACGATATTTGGTGGTGGTAGTGCACCTCCGGGGTCCGGGTTCAAATCTTGGCCAGGCTCGATTCCCGTCTCTGTGTGCATGTAGTTTGCATGTTTTCCCCGTGTTTGGTGGGTTTCCTCTGGAAACTCAGATTTCCTCCCACAGTCCAAAGACATGTAGGATAGGTTAATTGGCATTCCCAAATTGTCTGTAGTGTGTGTGTATGTGCCCTGTGATGGATTGGCCCCCTGTCCAGGGTGTACCTCACCTGGGATAGGCTCCAGGACCGAGTGAGTGAGTGAGTGAGTGAGTGGGTGAGTGAGTGAGTGACGACGACTTTTGCTGTGCAGTCCCACCTCCATAATCTATTAATGCTAAACTAGCCATAGCCGTCTCCTTCGTCCAAAGCACGACTTTCAATGTAAGCTTTCTCAAACACTCTCTAAGCTTAACCGATCTCTCTTCCAGCTCCAAATGAAGCACAGCGCAACCATAACAGAGCTGAAGCAGATGAAAGAAAAGGTGAGCAGAATCCCAGCCGTGCCCTCTTTTGTTCATTCGTAATTGCAAATCAGTAACAGCATGTTTGTTCGCGTTTCTGTAGCTTCGAGCGTGTGAAGCCGACCGCTTGGCCTGGGAGGCTCGAGGTGCGTCTCTGGAGAAGAGCGTGGACGAGAGCCGAGAGAGAATAGAGAAGTTGGAGAAACACTGGCTCGATGCTCAGGCTCTCTGCAAGACCATCAACCAGCGACTCAGCGAGGCCCAGAGCCAACACGAGTCACTGCAGGTCAAGTACGACAAAACCAACATGCTGTTACAAGAGCACAAGGACCGGTAAGAACATACTGTACAGCACTGCATAAGCACCCTGGATCTAGATTGTTCAAGCAAAATATTGCTGATTGGTATAACAAATAAATTGGTATTTCAAAAAATTGACAAGAGCATTGACTACATTGTATAGTATTTTTACACTCTTAAAGGTAATTTTTTTTATGCAAACCTCAGTTTTAGACATTCTGATGGGTCTAACGTGACCTCATATAAGTTGTTCAGCTCTGCTGTCCTATGGCAGGACAATGCTTCATTTACATAGACGTTATTATGATATGTCCAGAAGAAGAGTAAAACAGAGGTAGTTGGAGGTATGAAATAAATCACACACTTTGTGGGACCTCAGAGAACTTTGTACCTTGTAACAAATGGTAAAATATGGAAAAATTTTGCATGTTTAACAAATTAAGCAACACCCAAAATGTTCTTATTTAGCCCCATTATCTAACGTAGTCTAACTAAATACTACAGTGTGCTGACAGCAGGCAGCTTAGATAATATTGTTGAACTTATTATTATAAATGTCTAACTTTAATAGCTAGGCATGTTTTCTAACTAGCTAGTCTAATCAACCAAGACCTTCTGACCCAGGTAGAAAACACACCATGACCCAACGTCTCTCTTGTTGGCTATGTTGGTCACCCGCTTTACATAATTGGCCCAGTCTTGGTTTGCTACTGGACTTAAATTTTAAATGTTGGATAAACATTGGCAGAGTGGTTTTAAAGGTAGCTGAAAGACCAATTGAATGGTTGAACTAACATGAACGAGGTGTATTTAATGCTGACCCAACAGCCAAGCTTATATTGAACCAATATAGAAAATGAGGATTTAAAGTTGACCCAACAAGTAAAAAAATTAAACATACCTGAAAGTGGTGATTCTTTGGCCAAACTGACAATGTTGTATTGCATCAGTGTTGTATCAGTGGTACCAAAGATTGGCCCAACTTAGTGGTAAGTTTGGACTAACTGTTACATAATGAGTAACCAAGGTTGCTAGCAGTTTTTCTAATTATAGTAAGTCCCCAAGATACGAATGAGTTCCGATCTGAGATCTCGTTCGTAAGTCTAATTCGTTCGTAAGTCCAACAAACATTGTCTAGGTACTAGGGTGCTAAAACAATTGGCTATACACATTATAAAACTAATATGTTCCGTGATCTTGTCCTTGTTCTTTAGAATCGTGCCGATTGGTTGAACGATTTACAGTGGGGCAAAAAAGTATTTAGTCAGCCACCAATTGTGCAAGTTCTCCCACTTAAAAAGATGAGAGAGGCCTGTAATTTTCATCATACTGTAGGAATACCTCAACTATGAAAAAAATCCAGAAAATCACATTGTAAGATTTTTAAAGAATTTATTTGCAAATTATGGTGGAAAATAAGTTTTGTGAGATTGTATCTCTATCAGTGAGATTTAAACGAAACGCTGTTTGCTCAGTTTAGCTTGCTAGCCCTTTTCAATCTGAAGAGACCTTTGGGTAACTTTTAAAATCTAAAAGAGCAGAAAAGCACTTTAATAATTGATGGATTTGAGAGCGAGTGAGTTTAATTGTACTCCATTTGCAGGGAGGCTGAGTTCGTGAAGAGAGAAGATGATTTAAAGAGACGACTAGAGGACAGAGAGAGGGAATATAAGAAGAGTCTGGGAAAGCTTCATGAACAGGTAAATCTTACACCGATGTGGAAGTATGCTAAGCCTCGGGTATAGTGTGGAGAGAGAGAACGCAGCATTTCCACAAATGATGATATGCTAATTTGTGATTTTATAACACAGTTCTACTTAGGCCTAGGATTAATGTTTGTCTGCAACATTTGTGACGGGTGAAAGCGAACAGGGTCAAGGTCGCAGCAAGGTCAAATGTCTGAAATCGTTTTCTTTAATAATGTCCTTGATGTTTGAAGTAGATTCTGAGGGTATTTCAGACATACAAATGTAGAACTAGTTGATGTGCTGGTGATGAATACATTCACATTGACCCCATTGGCTTTGCATTCTAAATGTTATCTTACTACAGTAAGTTCAAAAGAGAGGGAAAAAGTATTGGCTGGTGAGAGAGTGATTTTATAGAAGTTATAATAAAAGTAACAACAAGAATTTTTTTTATTTTATTGATGGTCCAGTACACTGAATGTAACTGTAAATGGGAAAAAAAAAGTATGACGTGTAATGTATGACATATTTTTTTATATTAAAAAAAATATTGTTTTACATTTTGTCTATTGGTGCTCAGATTGCTATTTTGGAAGGTCGAGGGGGTTCGGATCAGCCTGAGGAGTCGTGCAGTCCTGCAGTAGAGAGCCAGCAGAGCAGCCCCACCTCAGGATCCTCAGACAGGAATGACCCAGCTTTAGACTACCTTGTCCAAGGTAGCACAGAAACTCCACCATGTCTTACATTCTCATTCATCAGTCATAATCATCTTTATAATGTCCCTTGCATCAACTAGACTAGCCTTTTATGATGGTTGGGTTTGCTCATGAGAGCATTACAAGCTTATACCACACCTTAAATTTAAAGATTGTTTTTTTTTTTTTTATGACGTTTTGCTGAAATATTGTATAAATGTCCAGTTCAATGTCTCAATCCTTTGAAATGCTGAGGACCCAAGTTTGCTTCTTGTTATTTGTACTGCAAATAATAAGCAGATTATAATTTAACACGTCACTCCTCAGATGCGGACTTGGGGGAGGCGGTACCCCGGACAGATTGCTTAGACTGCAGCGCTCACAGAGCCAAAGCCAGGCTCGCACAGGGAGTCCAGCGCAAAAGGCCATCTCGAAACAAACTCCGAGAGTCCGCAAAGAGCACACAGTCCACCTGTCAATCACAGGTAAATTCCAGGATAAAAAGTTTTTTTTTTCTTCCAGATAATTCTAATGTTTATAATACTAGAGTATCGTATATTATAGTGTAGTTGTGTTAAAGTATTATTATACTATTATATTATTTATATATAGTAAATATTATTATACTGTTTAGTTTTTTTTCAATATTATAGTATTTTGATTGTTGTCTAATGCATGGTATATGATTGCTGCCTATCATAGTATTAAATATATTACAGTGTAATATTTTGTTGCCTATAGTACTATAATACAATTCAAGCATGATATACAGTAGACTTCTAGTATGTGGCCAAGTATATTATAGACTCTTAGTGCTTTGACTGGTCATCCACATTTGATCTGAGATCCATAACGATCCCTCCTCACAGTTCGTCTCACATGTCGATACTGAATTTGTTGAAAAAAAAAAACTGTTGGTTAATTGATATATTTACCCATCATGGTGCCAAATAAAACATTACTCCCACTCCATGCCGTTATATTTGGGCGCATGAATGAAAAATTGTGTTTCTGGCACATGCGAAAATGATCTTGTGTATACAGTGTTTGCCAGGGTTGCCAGGTCACACTGATAAATCCCCCTCTGCAGTACTGAAAACTCACCCACCCTGATAAAAATCCAGCTGAATTACAGTATATCTGCACTACAACTCATAGTGCTGATCGGTCCTAAATGCGCAAACTTAAAATTTAGTATTGAATATTTCATTTTAAGATTTTATTTAAGCATTGCGCATCCTGAATGTTATTTTCTATTTAGGACCCTAAGTAATAAATGAAAAACAAAAGTATTTCTCAATTTTTTTCAGATCCAGAAAAGGAACCTCGTAAATCTGAAAATGTATATATTTGTTATACATCACTGTATGTTATACAATGGTTAGTTCCAACCAAGCAATCTGATTGGACAGGAGCCATTCCATGAATGCTGATAATAGAGAATAACAACACTGCGACATTTAACTATATGTATCACTCTGCATCACTTTTGGCTACATACAGTAGTGCTAGTAAAAATTAAGAACTACTTTGGTCATAAATGGCAGTTGTAGAACTGTTGTAATAATGTTAGTCATAGTATTTTATTTGATTGCTTTTACTGTATAGTATTATCTCAGTCCTTCAATTTCCGTGATTATTTAAAATATATAAGGCTGTTTCATTTCCTTCTTTTATTTCCTTCCATAGCATGAAGAGAGTATAAACGATAACAATAATGAAACTTACCGGAGACAATCCTACTTGGAGAGCCTCGCCATACCCGTACCTGTTGTGCAGCCAGGCAACGAGCCGAAGAGTGAGTTTCATGGCAGGATGAAGCCTGGAGGAGAACGGGGAGGTGATCTGTCCAGCTCTCCCTCTCTTCAGGGGCTTATGCCTCATGGTGAAGGCAGCACCCGGTCTAGCTTATCTCCTCCTAAAGACTCATCTACACCGCACTCTCCCACATCCAGCCAGTCATCCACTGGCCTGCTTCATAGTCTCCGCAACAAGAGGTACAAGAAGAAGGAGAGCAGCCAAAGCAGGAAGAGCAAAGGTGCAGCATCACTGATTTGTTGTTAATATTATGATGATTTTAGGAATACAACACTTTAGTATCTGTTATAGTAGGAAAATAAACCAAGATTGTAATAGTAGTATGCATAAAATGACACCAAAGTTGATTATTTTCCTATAACAGCACATCCTGAAGTGTTTTATTTTGCATGCAATTATCACATGCATTATAGCAGAATAGTCTTTTTCTTATGCAAATGTTATAAACAAATGACTTTTTACAGAAAAAGTCACTGTGTGAATGATTTTGTTTTTCCTTCCTTAATCACCTCAATACATTTATATTTTTAATAATTGTGCAATAGCTTTTGCTATAGATACTATGATGTATTAGAATGGTCACATTAATATGAGTTGCCCTTTGATCAGTCTAAAGCTGCAGTTATAGAAAATTAATCAACATCTTCTGGCCAATCAAAAAGTTCAACCCACCTGCCTTCAGGGCTGTGTGCATGGAGTTTGCATGTTTGCTAGGTTCTCTCTGGGTACTCCGGTTTCCTCCCACAGTTCAAAGACTTTTCTACAGTGTATGAATGAGCGTGTTCGTGCTTGTTGTGCCCTGTGATCGATTGGTACCCTGGGATAGGCTCCAGGTCTCCTGTGATCCTGTAGAGTAGAGTGGATGGGTGGATGAGTGGATGAGTGGGTGAGTAGTTCAACCCAAATGAGAGTTAAGTGAAGACTGTATATTAAAGAAATCTTTTCTTATAGATGAGGAGAGTGACAGCTCAACAACAAGAACGTCCAAAAGAAGATTTCCAGATTTTGGGTAACACTCAAGCATTTTAAACACCACATGCATTTAATATGTAATAAAAATGTAGTACATTTTCGTTGTGCTAATTTTTTAATACAATATTCCATTAGTGGCTTGCGTAAATCTGGTGGCAAAGGCCGCAAGCAAGAAAAGCAGACGCAGCGCGGTTCTGTCGGGAGCAGGTAGTTAGTTTTCTGTATCTCATAAAATCTGTTCTGTTTCTTTCTTAGTAACTTTTAGTCTCACTTCATTTATACTGTTTTCTCACATCTGAACGCAGGAGCTCCAGAGAACTGGTGGACGAATCTAGCGGAAACGCTTCTCCCTCTGACTCCGTATCCTCCATCCCATCCTGCATGCCTTTCTCCTGGTTCGGAGACCGGGAAAGATCTAGAGGCAGGGAGCGAGAAAAGGAGCAGTCACTTTCTAGTTACAGTCTCCCCCACAGTCCTACGGAGGACAGAACGGAACGAAGAAATAAGGTGAGAAATTGACAGACAGGGTTGGCTGCTTTGATTTTGCATGTGTGAAACAGGAATTTGTGTAGGAGCTGTCGTGTTGGGTTGAGGTTTCGATTGGTCAGAAGGTGTCGAGTCTTTTTCCAAAACAGTGGCTCTGACAGTAGCACAGGTTTAGAATCGTGCACTAAAATACTGTCTGTTAGTATGTTAAATATGTTAACATAGTAACTTGGTTCAGTGTCCAGCCATAACTACAAACATCTCACACATCACACTCTCTTCTCATGCATTTTTTTTTTTAAAACTGTTAATCCACGTGAACTTGCTTGATGTAAGATTCTTCATAATCTAGCTCACATGTCAGCTGACCCTGCTACATCACAAGGATTCCGAGAGTATATACAGTATTTGTGTCAAAGGTGTAATGGACTTACGAACGAACCCAATTTATGAATGTGCTCCCAGAATGGAACTCATTAATAAGTCAGGGACGTATCTGTTCGGTTCCTTAAAGCTCTAGTTACGTGACTAACCGAGGTCTCCACAAGTGTGCATGCGTAGCACTGTTACCTTTTGGAGTATTGCCACTTTTTTGTAGTTTACCAATTTTAACCAAATAGATAACTGCAAGCATACTAACATTGTAACATCACCTCGGAGGAGACCATTATTTCTTTTTATTATTAAGAAGTGGCCACATTTTTATATATGGACATTACAGGTTTAAAACAGGTTAAAACTTTTGTCATAGCTTGTTGAGAAGAAAATCTAATGATGCAAACTCAGTGACTCCAGTATGCATCATTTCAAGAATTCACTGCTGGTAAAAGGATCGTAAGAAATGTAACCTCTGACATTAACCTAATAATTTGTGGCCTCTATATTATACTCAAATAAATATTAACCAGTTTTGTTTTTGTAGGGTTTTGTTATTTTTTTTCTGCAAAAACTAAACAATAAGAGAATTTTTCCCCAACTGTCTGATTTTCGTGATCTATTCCCTACTTTTCCTTTTTCCCCCCCTTGTTGGATTCCTGTTCTTGTGCGACAATAATAACAATATTTTTTTTTCATTATAAGATGCTTTCCTGCTTTAAAAAAAAAATTGCTTATTTGAGTTACCGTAATCTGACTGTCAGCTCGAACCCGTCTATCTAAGCTGTTAACAAGAATGAATTTCATGTATTTGAAAGGAAATAAATTATCGATACATCTAGGATGACACTTTAAGCTAAAGAAATAAGTTATTTCTTACTTCAAAGAAATTATGGTTATGCAAAATACATAAATAAAGCATGTTTTTATTGGTAAGGAAGGCCTGGTATAACGGGAATTGTTGGTGGAACTAACTCTCAACTTCACTTTATGCTTTTGTATTCTCTTACTTGTACCATACTTTCTTTTTTTCGGCTTCTGGGAAATAAATGTGGCAAGTTTTTTATTATTATTATATAAAGGCCAATATTCTTTGCTTGTTATTCTCCTCACTTTATCCTATCCTACTCTAAGCTTGTGTGTTTGTACGTTTGTACTGTGTGTGTGTGTGGTGTGTGTGTGTGGGTATCCTGGCCACTTCAGAGCTTCGATTTGAACGCCAGCAGTCCTCGGTCTGCCCTGGCGTCTTTACTGAGTGACCCTCGTACTCGAGGACACTCCCAGAAGCGCTTCTTCTCCTCCTGCGAGGTGAGTGACCCCAGTGGTCACACGGTCATGGCGGCTTTCGATCGCTTTACTCCTTAACACTAGTCTATACAGTATACCTGGTCAGCCATCACATTACTGTATGAACACCCGCCTAATATTGGGTATGTCTCCCAGTCATTTAGACATCACAGTTTTACTCTTGTCATAGTAGCTACAATTACAATACCTCATTACAATTGCACCTGAAAGTGGGTGGGAACCGCCAAGAGTTTCATGGGTGGCCAAGGCTGACCGATGCATGTGAGAAGAGAAGGCTGGCTCATTTAGTCAGATCCAATAGACAGGTATCTCAAATTGCTGAAGAAGGTAGTGCTGGTAGTGCTGGTTCTGAGAAGGTGTCAGAACACAGAGTTTCGGTGGCACGGGAGGGGTATGGGAGGGGACCTTTTCAATATTAGGTAGGTGGTGTGTGTATATCTCCATCCTACGTACAGTATAGGAATATAGGTGTATTTAGGATAGAGTGATATCTTGATTTACATACAGTATTCACACACAACCTCCACATTGCATGGTGTAAACCTGAAATATCAGAAGATCCAGTTTGGCCTGTGTAACCTATAAACAGCTTTTATTGTCGAAGGATCAGCGCATTGAAGTCGTAGCTGAGACTCAAGAGCAAGTCTATAGAAAGGAAATCTCATTGATTATATTAGGAAGGTTTTTTAATTTTTTATTTATTTATTTATTTTGTTGTTTTTTTTGTGATAGATTTAGACTCGCTGCTTCAGCGAGGTACAGAAAAGCGTGCTTGAATCTTCCTTAAATCACTCTGTTCTCCTCCTCTTGCTCGCACTTTCTGTGTCCTCATTCCTGAATCTGCTCTAGATTCAACTTGTCCTAATAACTTTTTTTTTTAATAGCACCGCAGTAACATGCTTGCAGTATTTACACCGTTCACTGTTAACTGAGATTTTACAGAACTGCCCTGGCTTTTGTAAGCATATATTAAATTCTTCCTTCACTCTTATTATATTAAAGATGTAGCAGAGTGCAAATCGGACATGGCTCCATATCAGGATATTAAGAATAAATGAGACAATAGTGCTGTTTCATGGTCCCTTACACTGACTCCCTCCACAGGGGCTCCACTCACACACGAAACACAGAGGCAACATCGAGACCGATTTGCTTTGCATGCAGAAAAAAAAAATTATAATGCTCATATTGTGCATCTAGCAGCAGTAACTGTGCAGAGAAGAGGTGATTGGTACTTGGACAGTTGTGTTCCACAACTACAGTTCCCCCATTGGGATTATTAAGGTTTATTAAACTTTAGGGTTAATGTTTAGATGGATGGATGGATAGTTAAATAAAATGAAACTGAAGGCAGTAGATGAGTCATTACATGACTATTATCATGTTTATTAAGCACAGGTCATATTAATTAGTAGTGATGTGAACAATTGATTCAGTGATGAATGATAAATATTTTATTCTGCAATTCATGTATCGTCGCACTGGCTCCAATATCTTTTTATTAGTATTAATTTAGGGCATTAGTGGATCAGTGGTAGGTTTCTCACCTGCCATGTGGAAGGCCCGGGTTCAGTTCCCACCCAATGCCCAAACCCCAGCCATCCTCTATAATCCTACAGGTGGGACTCTTGAAACTGTTCACACATTGCATTCACATTGCACCGGAAGGAGCAAATTATTGGCCAAGTTTGTTTACAATTGTAACAAAATCGTGATTTTACTGTACAGAATCGCAATACAAATTGAATCGACACCTAGATATCATGATAATATCCGATCGGGTTGTCCGTGATGATTCCCATCCCTCCTACTAATTGCATATATTTCGGATACCTTTTTAATGTTATTGCTTGAAAAACCTTGTTTGAAAATTCTTTCCGCAACTAAAAATTATGATGATTATTATAAATATATAAATGTATGTTATCATACGTGTTGTTCTTCAGACCCTTGATGATGAGTCTACTCCGGTCACAAGGCAGCACCTGTGGCAGAACCGCCCCCTTTCTGAATGGACCAATCAGCAGGTGTGTCACTGGTTGATGGGCATGAACATGGACCAGTACATAGCCGAGTTCACTGCCAAAGGCGTTGACGGCAAACGTCTGGCCGATTTGGACAGCAGTAAACTTAAGGTGGGAATTCATCATGGATATCATTTTCACTACAGCATGCAGATGTAGCCACTGGTAAATAAAACACCAACTTTTGTAATAATGCTGTTGTAGGAGCTGGGGGTGACGAGTCAGAGAGATCGATCTACCATTAAGAGGAAGCTGAGAGACATGAAGAAGGCACAGGAAAAGTCGGACAAGCAGAGGGCGAAGAAGGAGAAAGAGGTCCGACTGAGCGGTGGTAGTAAACCTGGTAATCTTGAATCTGCCTGCTGAATCTGAATCGCCAGTACGCTTTACACTTCAGGGAAAAAAACCCCGAACAGGGAAACAAAGACATTCCCAACTGGATGTCATAGATGTCGTGTGTGCATGTACTACAAGTCAGAACACACTCAATTGGAAGTCATTTAGATCCTTCTAGCACATTCTCTCGGTTAGTATGGTTAAGTAAAACCCTTTTTTTTTTTTTTTTTTTTTTTTTTTTTTTAAAAATCAGAGTTTTATATCTTAGGACTTGATTTGTCACTTTCCAAACCTGGGACTTGCATAGCTCCTGTATTTAATTGAAAGTATTTAAGTGTATACAGATCGCACAGATTTTACTCTACTGATTGATCCGAATTTAAGGATAACATCCTGATTTGGCTAAGTGATGCTTGTCTTTGGGTTAACAAGTTGAGGCATAAGTCTGCAAATCACAAGCTTAGGTATATGACATCACCATTACCTCGTTAACTCACTAATTTGTCTTGATGTCATGCTTGGCATAAAATATTACATAGAATTAAAGAAGATAATGATAGGAAAACAAATGAAACTTGTAGCACTATGGCTCTGGTAGTTAGCTAAGCACTTTTTTTTAGCTAAGTAAGTAGATAGCTGAATATTATAATGTGTAATTAATACCTGGATCTGTGTTTGCTAGCAAAAAAGATACTAGAAATAACTATTTTAAAGCATAATTAAAACAATTAGCTATATGTGTTGACGGCTTATGAAAAATTATTTGCACTTGCAAGATGAATAATAGTGGGCCCAAAATTGAGCCCTGGGGTACGCCACATGCTTATGATGGGCATTTATTATGATGATGTCATATCCTGTGAAATTTGTGGTTAGTTTATCAAATCTAACCCAAGCCGGAGCCTTGTTGAGCCAGTGATGCTGGGATGTAAACCAAATCTAGAGTGGCAGTTTCTATTTATTCACACTGGAGGGCAGCAGTGTAACTGAAGTGACCCAGACAGAGCTTCTCATCAGGCCCGGCATTCACAAAGCTTTTTTTTTTTTTTTGCTTGCTTGTGTTGGGTCTGTTTTAATGTCCATAACTGGCATAAACAGGGATTTTATGGAATCCAGTTTCTTTTTGTCTGAAGTGCTTTGTGAATGCTAGAGCACACCCTGCACTTTAGCTTAATTTCTAAACTTTAATCCGTAGCAAGTGAATGTCTGCATTATAAAGCACATGACACAAGAGTGCTTTAGTGAGCAAACCTACTGAGTGGAACTTGAGTGTGCACGTTTAAGTGTGCACATCACCTCCCCTACTGTACACTTTTGTCTTTTTACTTTTTTTTAAAAAAGAAATCTGCTTATTTTTATCGTCAGCTGTAAATAATGAAGCAATGCTGTCGATGGAACTGTGTCTGGAAGAGAGATCTTCAGTGTCTTTTATGCCACAGATGGTTTTACATGTGTAAGAATAAATAAAAAGTATTTTACATGAACGATCACTCTGTTTTATTCCATTTCTTTATTTTTGGATTCATAATGATTCATTGCAATAATTATTTTTTTACAGAGCTGTTTATTTTTACACTCGTGTATTAGAAGTAGGACAACTGAAAATATATATGACTAAATGTTGAGGTTGAGGATGTAAATTCTGGGATCAACATAATATATAGAGGGAAAAATAAATAAAATGTTGTGTGTGGAATTTTTTGGCTGATATAAATCTCACTTCCAGTAAACAAACCAAACAGATGAAATTTTCTTATGAATGTGCCTTTTTCACTATCCTTGAATACAAACATCAGAAACTTTCTAGTTGGAGTTCTAAAGCACACCAATGCAAAATATTCATGTCATGTTGGGTGTTCATGTCAAACTGGGACTGATAATTCCCTGAAATTTCTCATGAATGACATTTACAGACAACTTTAAGTGCAGTACGGTGATGAGACTTGGGTGCAATAAAACATTTGAATGGTGCAAACATTTTAAAGAAGTTTGTGAAATGACTCTGGGCTCACTGCAGTCGTTCCCATGAACATTCAGCGAGTGGAACACTCTCAGGAAAAACTGACCTGGTTTGATCTCCAAATGTATCCTGTTTTTTTTTTTTTTTTTTTTTTTTCAGGACTGCACGACCTCATGCTGCCCATTGTGCTATTTGTACATTACAGCAGTCATTCCCTGCCTTTTTTCCTTGTTTGCCCAGACCAGACATACTGTATACACAAAACAAAAAAAATTAATTGATCTTTTTAAATTTATTCTGATGACTTTCAGATATACTGTAAGTGTGAAATTATGATTGCATTTAACACATGCAAATCTAATCATGACAACATCACAGCCTCAGAGCAGACAAAGGGGGGCGTGGGCACTAAATTGAGAACAATGACGGGACAGGAATTCTGCTTCTACATCCCCTGAACCTTGACCTGGTTCTACATGTTTGGCAATTAAAGGAGTGCCTGGGAGGCCAGATTTACAGATGTGAAGCAGGCAGTAAGATCATGGGTCTGGCATGCTGAAAATTAGTTCTACCATGATAAGTGCTTTATTGTAGCAGGGGATTACATAAAGAAAGTAATAGAGTTTTTACTCTTGTAACTGTCTTCTGTTATTCTGCGTATAATATAAAATATGTAATAAACTTTTTTGGTTGTTTAAAAAAAACCCTCTTTATTTAGTTTTATTGGACATTGAAGAGTTTGCACCAAATTTACGAGTTATGTGCTAAAATGTGTTTCCCTATTTACGAACAATAATAACCTCTAGGTTAATATGTTTGGCTTTCCATTATTGTTTCTGACATCTTCATGTCAACCTATCAATACATAATACTTTTATTTAAAATGGTGCCAGATTGCACAAACAAATTTCAGTCGGTCTTGTCCTTTTACCTGAAAACCTGAAATAATGACCTGTGTGAGTGAAGTAAACGACTGTACAGCAACATCAATGTGAAACTGAAGTCAGTACCAATATTCGCAATTCATCATAATAATAATAATTATAAAAAAAAACATATTTTACAAAAAAAAAAAAACATTAAGCAGTAATTAACAGTTAAGGGGAAAAACATATTTACATTCATCAAATAGTTCTGAGTAAAAAAATAAAATAAAATTAACTTAGGAGTTAGAAATTTTGGCCACAAAAATAATAGTAATAGTAGTAATAATAATACTAATAATAATAAGGAATCTTTGGCTTGCTTGTGAGAACAGCAGAGAACAAAACTGTGTGTGCCTATATTAGATTTCTAAAGTTTTTGCACAAACTTTATCACGGTTCATAATATTATCAGAATATTCGAATTTTAAACAAAATTACAGGTTTATTATCTATCGCTAGCAAAACAGAATTTCTTTACAGTGATATCTCCAAGTAGGTGAAGTTTGTTGTGAATTTGCATGTAATCTGCTTGTTCAAGAGGTAAAGCTGAGAGAACACTGTCGCTAGGCAACAGACTCCCTGGAAATGAGGCTAAGTGCATCTAGCTAGCATGTAGCCTACAAGTCTTGTGTACACCCAAATGTAAAGGCAGAAGGATAGTGTAAATTGCATAAAATTGTCAGGAACGTCAACATTTACCTCAGATGTGTTGGTAAATTACTTTTTTAAAAAGCCTCAACACTACTAAAATTACACTGTAATTACATGTAGCATTGATTGCTAACAGCTGTGTTGTGTAAGGAGAATATTGTGATTATACATTGTACAACAGACTATATGTAACAGTGAAGATCATTGAAGCATAGCGAAGCTGAAAAATATCCATCCCGTTTTTTCTTGTCTTGTTTATCACGTTTTTTTTTTTTTTTTTTTTTTTTTTAGTCTCTAAACAACATAATACAGGTTTTTATACTTCCTTTCATTTTTGTCAGTCATACAGTATTTACAGTAGAGACGTTCAGGGTGTGTGAAGAAGAAGCACTTAAAAGTCTTGGAAAAAAGTGTCTTTGTTTTTTTTTTTTTTTTTTTTTTTTTTTTAAAGCAGGATATCAGTGTGCATTGCTAACCGACGTAGCATAAGGCTAGGAGTAGCTCTCGTTCTCGTTCCAAGACGTCATCCACTGTTTCTTTTCCATGGAAGCTGGCTGCTCTTTCCCAGGCGGATGTGTGCGCTCTTCCTTCTTAATCCTCACGGCGATGTAACGTGGCACGCTGTCGTCATATTTGGAACGTTTGAAAAATCCACACTGAAGGGAACGACAGAGCACGGAAATTAGCTACAGTACACCATGAGCCACATGTGGACTGCTTTTTCCTTTTTCTTTTTTTTAAGCTCGATACAAATGAAAGGCGTGCCAGACATACAGAAAGTACGATGAGTTTAAGAGAGGCAACAGGTAGGAATCTTGCACCAGAAGATCAAGAAAATATAACATGCACAAGAAAGCAGGAAAGATTTGAGTCTGCAAATTCCAAGCAACTGCAATCAAGCTGAGCATAGCTGTAAATGTGAAAATTTGATAATCATGTAGTATATACGGTACTGTGCAAAAGTCTTCAGTAACCCCCTTATTTCTTTGTATTAAAATTAATGAAATTAAGTTAATATTGTAGATTCAATTAAAGCAATGCGAACAAACATTTTACTGCAAAGTGCTTAAAGATACAATTGAAAAATTGTGCACCCGTCATCTGCACCCGTTTCTCACTGGTTCATGCCTTACAGTAAGTTAGATGGTTTTTATGCTTGAATGATTCATAGGTCACTGTGTGGCTTAGCAAACAACAGTTTCCTTTGAAACTGCTTCTGCAGGGACTGGACTTCAAATGAAAGACAAAAAAATTCTTCAGGAAGCCTGGAGAACTATTGCTCAAGACTACATTGTTGTTGGCCTTTCAGCTGTTCCCGCCGAGGGGTCGCCACAGGTTTTACGCCGAGGCCCTTACTGACGCAATCCTCCCATTTCATCTGGGCTTGGGACCAGCACTGCATCCAGTAGTTGCACTTTGGGCATTGATTGGGAACTCTGCCATTTCTGCATGGCAGACAAGAAACCTACCGCTGAGCCACCAATGCCCCACCAATGCTCAAGACTACATAAAAAAATATAAATGGTCTAGCTCCTTGGAAGCAAAATATGAAGAAGAGACGAGTAGCTCAAGACTTTTACACAGTACTATACATATACTTGTATACGTAAAGCATTACATCAGAAAATATGACGCGTCCATGTATGTACTGTAACCCTTTTATCCCCAGCGCTCACACCATACATGAAAGGTTTGCATTGTACACACCATCTTAAGTCATCACTATGCGCAGAAAGTTATTATGCAAATATTTTTGAGAATAATAAAAATTGACTGCCACCATTTCCCCAGGTCGAAGCAATGCAAGGTAGCTTGATGATCCGGGCTAGCGTGAGTTAGCGCAGCCTCCACTGACTACCCATGCCAACCATTGAGCTTGAATGGATCTTTAAAGTTCCGTTACCAAAAGAGAGCTGCTTGAACTTTCTTTGTCACTCCCTCTCGCTATGCATTAGAAGTCAGCCTCTCTTTCTCAGGTTCATTCTTGGGCTCGCTTTTGCCGAAGAAGCCACACTAAAAGAAGTAAAGTTGTTAGGTTAGGGCCTTTTTTTTCCCCACTGCACAATGTACCAGAGGTTCTGGCACCAAAAAAGGGAAAACCCAAACATTCCAGTTGTAAGATTTGGTCTATGCTCATAACAGGGAATAATAGGACTGCAATGTTGGATGGTTTGTTGGTGCCACATTTGTAACCCATTAAAGAAACATGTTTTTCGCAACCTTATTTATAAAGAAATGTTCCTATCAGTAACTGAGTACCGTTATTGGGCAATTATTGACTATTATTGGGCAATTATTGGGTGTGCTCACAATGCTGCGATTGGGCCTCTGATGATGCAGAACGTTGGGCTTGATAATGGGAAGATGGACGAATCTGATATTTATATTGTATGTTTGAAAGATTTTTTTGATAAGAAGTGTTTGATTGGTGCATCCCTATTGCTTTCGCTCCTGTGTCAGAATTATGTTATAATTTGATGCTTTGTTTGCTATCTTATCAGTGACAATTGTGTCTATTATTTATCTGACAACCGTGGGTGTCATAATGCTGAAATTTTGACACCATCGTCGTGATCATTCCGAATCTTGCAAGCTGCTGTAAAGTCTAGTTCCTGTTTCAATGCTTTAGAATGTGCAGTGGAAAAACAACCTATAGCCATGGTCACAGCGTTTTACGGCTTGGTCATAGACCAATTTACAACTTCTTCAAACACACCAACACATACTGTACACACAGATACACAGGCACACATGAACAGACTAACATGAACAGAATAATCAAAATTATTGAATGAGAGAGTTAAAGTGGACAAATCTGTTTTGGACTGCAGCTGTACCAACTCTTACCTTCCAGAGCAGGAAGACCAATAAGCCCAGCAAGAGCAGGCCCAGTAATATAGCCACCAGTATGATCCACCAGGGTAAACCTCCGTATTGCGCTGCCTTACGTACTGGGAATACGGTCACTCGTACCTAATGCACATACACACAAATAACGTGGCATAATGTTTAGAAAG
Source organism: Clariallabes teugelsi (assembly GCA_030014215.1). Classification (NCBI taxonomy): domain Eukaryota; kingdom Metazoa; phylum Chordata; class Actinopteri; order Siluriformes; family Clariidae; genus Clariallabes; species Clariallabes teugelsi. The sequence continues at coordinate 8,887,152 of JAQMYG010000010.1, forward strand.
ATGTGGTGACTCTCAGAATATAATTCCAATTTTGTCCCAGCTTACCAGTGTATCTGTATTTGTCAGTTTCACGTTATTGGAGGAAGAGGTCAGACTAAGGGATGCTTTCACAATAATGTCGACATAACTTAGATCAGCGTAGTCCTGCATGGAACGACAAGAAGTGTTACAGTTCAGGAGTTCAGGACAATTGCAAAATATTCACAAAAGTAGGTTTTGATAAATAATTTTGTTGTTGTTTCACAGGTGTGAAGGAATCAGGGAACGTTTTCACGAGACAAGTCAAAATTTACAAAATGTAGGCCATAATGTAAAAGGTTGCACTTTAGAATGACCCACCAGTCCAATCTGGCCCATCCTCAATAGCAAGACAGCAGGACATACTACATACTGAATAAGTTTAACATCTAATAATGACTTATGCTTTGATCTGCATGGCAGATTTGGTGCTTGAACCTCTAATAATATACAAGAAAACCTAAACAGTCAAAAGCTGGTCAACTACTCATCAGATTTCAAAACATAATTCTTCAAACCCACCTCTATAAAGGTTCCATTCCACAGACGAGCTCTCAGGGCGATGACGGCGTTGCTGTCCAATCCCTGGAGACTACATTTAAGCGTCACACACGATGCACCGTCGCCACACGTCTGCGAATGATACAACAAATAACCGCTTACAAATAGCACAGACGTTTAGGAACAAAAATGTTGCTGAACAGCAAGCAGATTTTTACCAAAACTTTTGATGTCCTCTTATCAGAAAAAAGAGATGATAAAACCCCTTTGTCTCCTTTGCCGTCATCTTGATCTTTAATCTCACGTTTGGTCCTGGACTGTGATGGATCATGAAAAAAAAGAATTAAGCAAATGACATGTTACAGTCACAGGACTGAAAGTTAAGGTTTCTGCTCATGAGGAATCAGATTATTAATTCAGGTGTTTCAATCAGTTCCCTTATCCCCAGTGCAGGGCAATCTTAATGCTTCAGCATACAGAGACATCTTGGACAATGCTATGCTGCTAACTTCGTGGCAACAGTTTGGAGAAGGCCCTTTTCTATTCCAACATGAGTCCAGTGCTCAAGCAAGGGCTATAACAACATGGCTTGATGAGTTTGGTGTGGAAGAACTTGACTGGCCCAAGCACAGAGCCCTGACCTCAACCCCATCGAGTACATTTGGGATGAACTGGAACGGAGATTGCGAGCCAGGCCTTCTCATCCAACATCAGTGCCTGACCTCATAAATGCTCTACAGAATGAACGAACACGAATTTCCACAAAAACACTCAAAATTTTGAGGACAGTCTTCCAAGAAGAGTGAAGGCTGTTGTAGCTGCAAAAGGGGGACCAACTCTATATCGAAGTATATGTATTTAGATACAATGTCATTGCAGGTTTGGCCAAATACTTGTAGCAAATTAGCTCAAAAAGGGAATATGTACAACTAATTATAACTGGTTATAACTAATAATAAATTTTTAGATTAGAATTAACTGTAGCAGAATTAACATACAATTATCTGATCTGTCCGTCTACCGAGCAGATACTATAATT
>JAQMYG010000010.1:8889889-8915602 GCA_030014215.1 Clariallabes teugelsi
TTTATGTTCACATACAGCTACATGACACACTGCATGAAAGATCATATTTGAAAAAGCATAATAGGGGCTGTTTAAAGAAAATGCATTTCCCACAAGGTATGGAGCATTTTGGGGGAGCTCTGAGACCTGCCTTAATGAATTAGACAAATAGTAAAATACAGGACCTTTAACTACATTCTGCTGTACATTTAAGTACCTCCTATATCCTACCACCTCCATATGGTGGGGAGGTAATGTTTGATTTATTGTAGTGTCACATTTACAAATGAATCTGAAGACTGAAGAATGTCTTACCTGACTTAAACTGAGCGGGTTGACCTTGTTTGGTGTGCAGGGGATATTATCCGTACCCGTGGTAGTGATCTTCATCAGGTAAAGCAGCCATTTATGTGTAGCTGTGTTCATAGGCCAATCGATGTTCAGAGACGCCGTACCGAACGACTTCAGTGGCTTTCCCAAGTTTATCACCTTTAGGATTTACAATAAACACCATTAATATAAACTTATTGACTTATTGGTGGATTATGCTGAGACACAATGGTGTATAGCATTGTATTCACCCGGAATTCATAGTCAATCTGGCTGCCGATGTCACTTTCTGACTTCATAGCGCTCTCTCCTAAGACCTTTCCCGAGAACTCCAGCTGAGACGGCTTAGCCACCCTAAAACCAACACATCCATTAATGCTCACTACACATTTCTATATTACTGAAATCTTTTTAATATTACTAGAAAAAACTTGTTTTGATGATTATGGATTTAATGTTCTTCATGTTCATACTGTATACATTTTATTTCACCTAAATAATATTTTTAAGTAGAAAAAAAAAGACTTGTAGACAGTATATTAAGTTCTGGTATTTTTTATAACTCACCCAGAAACCGACAACAGCAGCTCAATTAAAACTTTAGCTTTCTGTGTTATTAACAGTGGTGCTTGTTCACTCGTCCTGCAAGGCACACAAACACACACACATACTGTAGTTACAATCAATAATCTTACAAGGCATCCATGGGATGTGCTTGATAAACAAGTCTGAAATTTTTTTTTTTTTAATTTTCACCGTATCTCCCTTACGTTTTAACTTCAAGTTTAACTTCCACTTCAGACGTATCCACCGAAATCCCACCGGTGCTCAGAATAATGTAAAATATTACCTAGAATATAAAAAATAAGTCATCAGCATCAGAACAGATGAATCAGACAGACCTACAGTACAGTATTCCTGTGTTATCTCTTTGACTTACTTCTGAGTCTTTTTTAAAAGGATTTCCAAGCTCGCATTCAGCTTTTGAACCGTTCTGATTAGCCAGGCAGAAGATCTGCTTGTCCTGTATAAGGGGCAAAAGTTCAATTGAATATAAGCAGGTAAAAAGCAGGGTTTAAAAAAAAAAAAACGTGGTGCAGACGTGAGATGTTCGACTTACAGCAGACTTGGTGCGAACTGCGGAGTAAGACAGGGAGTCGGGGAACGATGCGGTCAGAACTGACTCATACGCATCGTCTCCGCCCTTATTCGTCACCTTGACCTCCAGCGCAATGTCCTTCTGGTTGCTGAGTGAAATGACCGGCAGTCCATTTTCACTGAAAGCATGATAGGAGATGGTAAGTAAGTACAAATTATATTATTATATAAATATAAAGTTTTTAAAAATAAGTATTTTTTAAAATATTTTTTATATCCTATATTTTTAATTTTTATCCTATATTTTATTCAGCAGCTAAGTTTTTCTATATTTTATTCTTATTCTATTCCATAATTTATTTCTTAGTGATAATCTAGATTTTTAAGGTCACGAGCGGTTGTATAAGCATTTCACTGCATATCCTATGTAATATAATTTTATCTGCCGCAAAAATGTGAACTTTTCAGCGTTATACTGTCTCAAGCCAAAGAATAATCATTTAAAATGCAAATTATTCATATTTCTTTGTGAGTATTGATACTAAAGTTTGTGTGGATTTCTAGAAGCATATGACCTGTTAAAAATTGTTGCTTAAATTAAAACATTCTGAGTAAAATGAAAGATTTTTCCCCCAAAAAAATCTGTAGTGTCCGTAACCCATGTCAAATTCATGTTGCAATATCTTAACAATTTTGCATTTTAGAATAATAGACTTTTTCAGGTTTATGTCTTTTTCATGTAAAATCTAAATTGGACAAGTTTCCTCTGTATAACAATTATGATCACTGAAAGATTTGAATTCAAAAAAGTTACAGACACTACACAACAGGGCATGAAATTGTATTTAGCAAACGTGTTTATTTTTATCTAGCATTTTATTCTAGCATTAATTATTATGAAAAATGTTGTCATCTGATCCTATTTAAAAATTCACTTTTTTTCACCTAGACGAGACCCTTTTCAGCACCAACACCATGTTTTGGCTGATAAATTTGATGAGAGACAGAATAATCTGTTTACTTTTACTTTGAGACAACTCACAGTCTAAGTGGTTCGAAGACGTCTTGGTTTTGCTCTCGAGAGCAGAATTTGTACTCCAGCTTCAAGTTACTCTGGCACCGCAGGTCAGAGCCGCAACCCTCTTTCACAAAATTGACCTGAGACCAAAAAAACAATAACAACAACAATTAATAAAAAATAATAATAATAAAAAAAAAATAATAATAATAATAATAATAATAATAATAATAAGCATCTTCATGCATATTAGCATGCCCTTTAATTAAAGCCAATTTTCTGCATGTTGTTTACCTCAGAACGGAGGGGTTGGGCCGCAGCGAGGACGGGGCTCAGCTCTGAGAGCGTGCTTTGCCTCTTCTTGCGTCCTGATGGCTTCACGATCTCCACGTTCACCTCTATGGGCAGGGATCTCAGCTTATCCCTTAAGTTATCCTTCATAGCAAGACAGCGAAACAGGTTTTAGAAGACAAACATCACACTTGTGACAAGATACTCGACCTAGTCTAACACACAAAATTATACAGTAATGTACCAATTTCTAAGGTTGCCTCAGAAACTCTGCCTACAGTACCAGTCAAAAATTAGGAGACACCTTCTAATTTTATGGTCTTTCCTGATTTTTATTTATTTCCACATTGTAAAGCAATGCTGAATGCGTCCAAAATATGCAATAATCTCATTTGAACAGTTGATATTGAGAAGTGTCTGCTACTTACTGTATGCTATGTAAAGCCTTCAAAATGGCTCTATTCGCTAGTAAGAGGCTGGTAACTCTAAATGAACTTCTCCTCTGCAGCAGAGGTAAGTTTTGGTCTTGCTTTCCTAGGAAGGTTTTCATGAGAGCCAGTTTCATCATGGTGCTTGATGGGTTTTGCAAATGTACTTGACACAATACTGTTCAAGAACGGTTCCAGAACAGCTGACCTTCATGTCTTAAAATAACAACTGACAGTTTCAGTTGTTACTAAATTACCTAAAAATAAATAATTTTTTTTCTAGAATGTGGAAAATAAATCCACACTTGTGTCCAAACTTTTGACGGTTACTGTACCCACGTACTCATCAAACACCATGTTTTTGTGCTAGTTATACCTGAAGTTGAAGTTTTTTGGAGACACACATTTGTTGGTTCTCCTTTTTAAGATCTATGGTTCCTGTACTCTCATAATTAGTGTCGGAGGCCGACGGTGGGATGAAAACAGCACGAGACGGAAGTCCTTGCTCCTTCCTCTTCGTCTCCACCTGGATGGAGTATTTGATTTCTGGGTAGAAATAAGAACAGATCAATCAGATGGAAAAAAAAAAAACACAACACATTTGGAGCATCTTTATGCCCAGATTCGGTGTGGTAGGAACAAAAGGTGCTTTATGTACTCACTAAGGACAGGCCTGTAGTTTTTGGAATTGGAGGTAAATTTGAAACACGCATCCACCTGAACACTGAAAAAATATATTCATTTCATTGAAAAACAATGCACATCAGCAAAGTTTATAAAATCATTACATCATGATTGAGAAGTCTTTCTTACCAAATATTGTCACCGCAGTTCTTCTTAGTGAGGTCTATCTCTTTGGGAGTGGTTGTGACCATCTTTTCTATGTTAACCACTGGCCTTGCTCTGTGAAGTGTCAGATTAGAAGGAGCATGAAGAGTGAAAATTCAGCAGTCAGAATTCAGATACTTAACAAGGAGCGAAAGTTGTAGAGGTTTGATCCTGATACATATATGGATCCTGGATGTGACTGGGTAATGGACTTAAAACCAAACCGGAGCTAACTCTTAGAACCTAAAAGTAATCAATTCCTGTAACAATTTCTAGTATTTCAAAGATTTACATTGCACTTAAGTTCTTTGATACAGTATGCTTATAGGAAGCAGTTTTGTTCTGCATCATGATGGCTTAAATAATATGCCTTACTAAAGCTGTACGGCTAAATAATTAAAATTAATATTGTTATTATTATTATTATTCCAAATAACAAATAAGTCAACTTTTCAAAGTGAATAAAAAGCTGGAGCTCTCACCTGTACATGGCCACGGTGTCTGAGAGAGATCCAATAGCCAGATCTGGATACTGGTTGTTGTCTAAATCCATGTTACCAGCTAAAGAATAACCAAACATCCTAATATTTACGTCTTTTCCTTTCAGCACCTGGTAGAGACAAAAAAAATGGAATTTGAGTGAGTAAAACACTCAAGCAAGGAACTGACGTTTGTCTGTATTAATCTTCCTTTCCCGTTTACAATATATACATTCTCCAAAGTCAAATAAAATCAACAATTCACAGACAGACAAAGATACATTTTTGAGCATGATGAAATGGCGTTAAAACCTGAGCAGGTTCCTTTTCGAGACCGTTCTTTGAGCCGTGATAGATGTAGACATTTCCTGATCCATCATCGTCATACGGAGCTCCAATAGCCACATCTGGACAACACAAACAGCCCATGGTCATATTTAACATAAACATTGGTGAGCCTGTTCATCACCATCATAATGATCATCTCTAAACAACATATACCTTTACTGCAAATATTTTACACTTTTCCAGTTACCCCTAACGTACACTACATTATGTGCATTATCACCTTATATGATTATTTTAGACAGATTATCAAGCACCAAGTAGGTTATTTTTTTAGGCACTTTACAATCTTACTGTGAAACAAAACTGGTGAAGAACTAAGCTCAAACTAAGCCACTGTGCATTCAGAAAGCAAAAAGGGCCTAAAGTGGAACCTAGAGGTACTCAGGAATCACATTTGTTTTACGCTAACTTCAATGACTAAAATCCAAATTTTCTGTTTTCTTTTTTATTTTTGTCGTTGTTGTCAGGATGTTTGCACTCTATTTGATGTGACACCACTAACCAATTAACAACAAACTAACGGAACCAATTCTAAGTTGCTACTAAAAACCATCCAAGTGGAGTGGTTGAAAAACAGCTCAGGTGTCAAAAGTAAAAAAGACAAAACATTTGTGTGGAAAAAAATATTATTCCCAAGTCACAAACCATTAAATCCATCCAGGTTAAGGTCACCAAGGTTTTCAATAGCCAGCCCAAACATGGAGTTTTTGGCTCCGTCTATTCTTGTTTTGACGGTCTTGGCCTTGTCCCAGTCTCCCTTCTGATTGATGTAGACATAAACAGCGCCGCCAATATCACCGTCCTTCACGAAGAACTGAGGAGCCCCAACTACAAGATCCTGCCATCTGCAAAAGAGTGACGAGAAGGAAGCATTCAACCATACGCAGATTTCACAGAATCTGTTTGAAATTGCTGAATTACTCGTCGTACCCATCTCCATTCAAATCGACCACTGCAAGCTCGTAGCCGAAAGACGAGGCCAGGCCTTCTCCTTCTATGATGTACTCAGTGGCAAGTTCCGTAGCAGAATCCGCCATCTTCTTCAACAGAACTACAGCTCCACTGTGATTGGCTCTTGGGGCTCCGGCGACGATGGTCAGCTGACCTTCCTTAGTCAGCATCTTACCAGAGTCGAGAGAGAATCCTGAGGAGAGACATGGCTGATCAGGGAGTCGTCGAAGTGGTTCATCAGAACAGTGACAAAATGTTCAACCAAAAATGCTTTAAAAAAATGGACAGAATCATTTTTGGCTGTGACCATTCATAAATCACAAACATAAGATGCATCTAGTCACATCTAATGGCTTATACATCCATACTGGACTTGATGTTCATGAGCATGCAGCTTTTATGAATGAGAAGAACTTTGGACATATGGGAGGTCTAGGGTTGTTACGGTGCCGGATTTCATGTGTGTAATAGGACGTTTTGTCCAATGACACTTTGTACTGCATGTATGAAGAACCTACAAATAAATTTACGATTGTTTTACTTGATTTACACCACTATACCATGAATTTTTTTCAGACTAGGTCATTATATCATGAACGTTTCAAACCGTAACAACCCTAGCGTGATCACAATCATAAGCCTTTTCCAGGCATCCACTAGGTTACACCACTTTGCACAACAGTACATACTATAACTTTTTATATACATATCAACAATGTCGAAAAACAAAGACATTTAAACGATGAAAGCCCAAGCACTACATGCAGTATACATGTATAGTACAGTATATACAGTACCAATCAGCCATTACATTAACATTACAAAACATTATGACGTTAACATTAATTATACCAGTGAACTGGATACAGGATCATGGGAACCACAGGGACCAAAAGCCAGCCCGTCTAATTAGATCCCACAATGCAACACATCACCTGGCCTCCAAACTCCACAGATCAAAGTTCAATTGAGCTCGCATGGGCTTCACTGGACAAGCAAGTCTGATCCACAGAGGCTTCACCCCACAATCCACAGCACCAAAGGATCCGCTGCCAGCGTCCTGGTCCGAGATACCACAGCCCTCCACACCCTCAGAGGTCTTGTGTAGTCATGTCCCGGTGTTATAATGTTAAGGTTTTTAATGTTATGGCTGATTGTGTCTATTGGTTGTGGGATATGGCTGAAATGATTGATAATAACCCCGGACGTCCCACAAACCTAAGTAGCTATTGGTGGTCAAGAGGCTTTCCACTGTAGCATCAGCTCGAGGAGGATGAGATCTATATACAAACTGATCGGGGTCGCTGTCGGACACACTAGTCATAAACAGAACACCTAAAAGCCACACACATACAGTATACAGTACACACATGTACAGACACCTGCCGCAGAAAGAGAAAATTTGACTGAGTATCTAAGCATGGACCCATGTCTGTCAAGGAAACCAAAAAAACCTGTGATGAAATGACGATTTAAGGAAATGCTTTTTGTGATGTGATGTGATGTGATGAACACACCTAAATAGCTGTTAGCAGGGACGGCCACATCGTCAAGGCCTTCAGGCGTGATGTATTTGACCTCGTATGGCCCATCATCGTAGTACCCCATTTCTATCAGCGTGCTGTTCCTCTGCTCCAAGCGGACAACACCTGAGGCCATGTCCAAGGTGAAGGATCATCAGAGACGATGGACAGATGGATGAGAGTGCAGGAGAACAGAACACGTTGTAGGATGAGGTGAAATGCAAAAGAAAATGTAAAAAAATGTGTTAAAAGAAGAAAAAATAAAAAAATTAAAGTGAAATGAGACTGATACACCTAAAACAAATGTACTTTTCTTTCATCTCCTGATCTTTACCTCTCACCCCTTCATCTTAATCCTCCTCTAGTCTTCCCCACTTACCCATTTCCCATCGTCTTTCTTTTTCACTTCTCTCATATTTTCCTCTTCCCATTTCCTCCATCTTAAGTCTTTCTCTTTTCCATTCCTCTCATCACCTCTTATTGTCTTTCTTTTCCTTCTTTCTACTTCCCGGCCATCTCTTTTCCTCTCTTCATTATGTACTGTCTCCTCGACTACCCTCTCACTTATATTCCTCGGCTGTTCACCCTTCTCATTTCCTCCCAATCATCTCTCCATATTCACATGCCCAAAACACTCCCTTTCTTTCTAATCTATAGTCCCTTTCTTCTTTCCCTCCTCCTTTTTTCTCCTCTCCATACCCAGCCCCTTCTCCTACTCTTCTCTCTTCCCCTCTTCCTTCATTTTATGCTTTTGATTTAGACCTCTTTTCTCCTCCCGTCTCCCCCCACCTTTCCAGTTGAAGCCTCCAGGTGCTCCGAACACTATGTAATGGTAGTCCTTGGTGAAGGTGACCGAGAGGCCTTGCTGGCAGGAGCCGAACCGCTCATGACCCCTGATTCGTCCCTCGCAGAAGCTCCAGTCTCCACCCTCGTCGGTCGTGGATTCATCGATCTTCAGCTGCTCATTGAGCACGTAGCAGCGACCCGTTATATCCCGGGACTCCTGCGGCGTGTTAATAAACTGTCTCTTCTGGTAGCGATGCGCACAGGTCTGGAACCAGCAGAAACCAGGAGGCGCTTAGTATATAAAGCGAATACATCACTCATATACACACACACACAAGCTAGCAATCACTGACCACAATCTTGCCCCCGGGTCCTTGACTCTGCACTGTGACTCCCATCCACTGGTTGTCTTTGCTCTCCTTTGTCAGGTCCTCTACAAACCCAAACACACAGACACACACAAAATGTATATAAAATGACATAACTATATAAATATATACTGTATGCAGTATGTAAATGTTCCCAGTGTGCCCTGCGATGGATTGGCACCCCGTCCATGGTTTACCCCACTACATGCCCAAAGTTTCCAGAACCCATGCAACCCTGTAAAAGTAAGCGGTATAAATGAATATATACACACAGAGTAGATATGCGTACCACTATTGTCGAACGGTATTCGCTCACAGGCAGAGCTGGCAGGGTTCATATCGCACTTGTACAAGCCTCCTGTTATCTTTGACTGCTGACCGGGTATTTTCTTCGCCCTGGGAGCACCAACCAGCAGCCTGCGTACAAAAAAACAACAACAACAAAAATACTATAAGTTGCTTATAAACTGCACACATTTGTAATATCTTTGGGATTGTAAAAGCACTTAGTGACCCATGTATGGGGAATAAATGTGTCTCAAAGAAACACACCACAATGTTCAGGACTTTTAACCAGTGATGGCGTTTCACCCAGATGAGGATGGGTTCCTTGTTGAATCTGGTTCCTATCAATGTTTCTTCCTATTACCATCTCAGGGAGTTTTTCCTTGCCACTGTCGCCGTCGTCCTCGGCTTGTTCATCAGGGACAATCTTATCATTTTGATTCATAAACGTTCATATCTCATACAAACTTAAATAATTCTTTTGATTGTGTAAAGCTGCTTTGCGACAATGTCAATTGTTAAAAGCGCTATACAAATAAAATTGAATTGAATTGAATTGATGGTTTCAAAAACATTACTAGTTTAAAGACAATGTACAGTATGTTAAGATCAAAGTACGTATATATGTACATTTTATTAGTAATTGTTTGCTATGAATTCTCACTCATCATCATCTATACTGCTTTATCCTGTATACAGGGTCACGGAGGGGCTGGAGCCTATCCCCACTGGACAGGGTGCCAATCCATCATTCACACACTTCAGGTAATACGGGTACACCAATTAGACTAATCACAGTCTTTGAACTGTGGGAGGAAACCGGAGTATCCGGAGGAAACCCACCAAGAACGGAGACAACATGCAAACTCCATGCATCCAGGAATCGAACCTGGACCCTGGTGGTGCAAGGCGACAGTGCCAACCACAACGCCACCATGCTCGCTATTAATTATGGAATTGTACTCTCTTTTAATTCACTGTCCAGTATTAACTGACATGTTGTGCATGCACTATGGTCTCCGAGCAATGACATCATCTTTGGCAATTTCAGTGGTCAGCGGTTTGTACACACCACAGAAAGCACTCGCTCTGTTTTTAACACCGCAGCTCCACTCTGTCACACATCACTCAACACCGACTCTAACCCTTGAAGAAATGACAGAGCAGTCCTTTCTGACTTAATTTAAAAAGGAGTAGAGAGGACAGAGAGGACAGCAGACACACACACACACACACACACAGGGCAGAGGCCGCGGCTCTGCTTTCAGCACATTTATCTGACTCAAAGGCCCTTTTCTTCTTTTTCCGGATCAGCTGCTGAGGCGATAACATTCATCGAGACACTTCAGAGTCGACTACACAAGTTCTCTTTGTGACCACGAAACAAAAAGCGGTTCTGACCGTGGTGGAGACTACGTTACCCACAATGCAGCAGGAAAAACCCTGGGGCAACATCAAAGCCCTTGGCAGTCACAACAGGTCTGTTTGGAGACTTTGTAATTTCAGACATCCTTGAGACAGATATAGTCCAGGAGGATGCACAAAGGACATTTAACAACAACAACAACAAATAATAAAAGATAAAATAGCGAAAGAGTTGCATTAACCAAGAAGTCACATCCAGTTAGAAACATCTGCAAATCAACTATATTCCAGACTGAATGTGGAATCCTTTACACCCTTCATAAATCTACAACGCTTCTTGTTGAATTCAGTGTATACATGAGGCGAAGGTCAATGAGGTCAAATGCCATAAGGGCGAAAGACAATTGCACTCATTCATAATAATTATAGCTACTAATCTGACATTTCCAGGGTTTTCTTGCTTGCTAATCTCAGACTGCCTTAAAGCAAATGCTGAACTGCATGTCATGGACATATTCATATCCAAGTAACGAATGCATGTGTTAATAATATTGTGGATACAGCCTTCACGTCTTTCTACATGGAGTTTGCATGTTGGTGGATTTCCTGGGATTGGCTCTAGGCTTGACGCAACCCTATTCAGGATAAGCAATCTAGAAAATGTAGGGTTGGATGGAAGGTTTTCAGTGTAATACTCGGTGCTCAAGTCAAGCCAGGTCTTCTGATTGTGCAGAATAACAACACAGTTCTAAGTTTCACAGTTATTACTTTATATGACCCGCTGTTACACTAATGCACTTATCCCAGCGTTTCACTACTGCTTGGATACCATCAAGGTTAAATGTTTTCTCAGTACATCAGAGCCAACGCTGAAACACTGGCTTCCCAGGAACTGCTTTTATGGCCCAAATACGTGGGAATGTCTTAGAGCGAGGTCAGGACTGTACAGGGATGTGGCAATAACTCCCAGCTTTGTTCTTGGAATGTGAACGTAGTTCAGTGGGCAGTAAAAGGTTGGATGTTTGCATTGAATTGAATAATTAATTTGGTCAAATGAGATACTTTGTCGAATCATTAAATGCAAATGTCACAAAATATCTGGAATCTCCTTATGTGACTGTGAGAATAATGAAAGTGAATCCTTAAGTGTAGGAGTTCACTTTTGTATTCACTGGAGCTTAAACAAGCAAACCAGATTTTTTCCCTATTGTGATGTCATACTGTGACAGGTCACTGCATGCTGACTGGCTAGGAAAACATACTTCCTCAAAGGTGCGTTCAGCTGCGGTTCATGTAAGACTACAGACACTGAAACAGCGTGTTTGGAAAAGGAGTGAATCTAGCTAGAACATCAAGTCAGAATGCAGGATCTGAGTTGTATTTCAGCTTGGAAATTAACAGAAACATTTTGGAGATGTCCAAGGCGTATGTAAAATTGTTTAAAAAGGAGTTTAATGTGTGACCTTTAAAAAACATGGCTACCATCAGGTTAGTTAATCAGCTTTCAGCAGCCATTTGTGAACAGCATTGAGCTTTTGCCTGCACATCTACAGGATCTTTATCGTTCTGGGTAACAAGACGAGTTCTCCTGGGTGACGAGAACTGGACACTGAAGGTACTACTGTATTTACAAACAGTGCTTGGACCCCAGCGATCACCACATATGTATATGGAGCATTACGTAAGTATTAATATAGCTATAATATGATTATTTATATTAGTATACCCTGTTTAACTCTCACTGCAGTGAAAAAGTCTCAAATCGCATCCCAAGATGCTTTATTGTACATAATAAAATAGCCCTAATACATGAACAGGCTCATGACATCAAGCTCTTTTACAGAGCGTACAGAGAAATGGGTCAGATTTTCCAGTGGGACAACCATCTCTTTGTGTCGCTAAATACATACTTGGCATTTGCCTCTGTCCAATTTGCGAGCTCTGGATTCCAGCGAGACATTTTTTTAATGAATTTTCAATCTAATTTTAAAGCGTTAGTGCCAAAAAGTTGGGGAGCTAATATTAAGGTGTGCTATTTAGATTAAGACATTTTATAGATATATAAATGTGCAGCATTTTTAACAATTAATGTTGGACAACCGGTGCACTGTTTAAAAAGTTACTTGTTGAAAGGCACCGACAACTGACCATACCCCTATAATACTCCTCTAAAGTATCAGGACGGTCATACAGTATATATTGTAATGGCTTTTTTTGTTTTTTTAGCTTTTATCATAGATGTTGCCCCTCAGATCATTTCCATGACCTCAGTGTCACAAGATCTGGCACTGGTTTTACAAGGATGTCATTCAGGTTGAGTCCCTCCTACTTTCTAACCGGGCTTGGGACTGGCACTGCATTCAGGTTCTGGGTTGTACAGTATGGGGTTTAGTGTTAAGGGTCTTACCCAAGGACACAACAGTGGTCACCCAGCAGTGACAGGGTTCAAAATCCCAACTCCAGCGCCTCTGCCACCAACTGCCAGTGGTGGCTCAAATGGTAAGGGCTCTGGGTTTGTGATCAGGAGTTTAATGGGTTGAGTCCCAGCACTGCTAAGCATTTGGGCCCTTAACCATATACAGTATCCTCCAGGGGTGCTGCATCAGGGCTTCCTAACAAGCTGTGTAAAGTACAGTATGTGCTGTAAAGTTTGTTACCTTCTTCGTCTAATATTGGAATAAAATAAAAATAAAAACCTTATCATCCATCTGATGATAAGTTCTCTTATCTCCTTGTTCATGTTCTGATGTCGGCCTATCCTCTATCTCCTCCTCGCACATCTGGCTACAGTGTTACTGTCTCAAGCAGACATCTTCCCTAACCAACCTCAAAACCGATATCTGATCAAGTAGCTGAGAACATGATTTCCTCCCTCTCGCATTTCTCCCGGAGGACTTGGCTCGACCCTGTTAATGAATTCTGGGTAAAAGGTTAGGCATATCCATTACACCATCTATCTCTTAGCATGAAAATCTCACAGCCTGCAATCTGTCAAGAACTCACCCAAACGTATTTCAATGAAGATCTGTAGTTAAGGTTACGACTTAGGGCAGGTGGTCATTTTTAAACAGCAGCATAACTCAGAAGAAATACAATTACATCAATCAAGTCGTTCATGTATGAATTCTCAGTGAGTTCAGGTTACTTAAAAGAAATATAGAGAGCAACTGTGTGCAAGTGAGATATCGGAATCAACTTGCTAGTCATAGTAAGGATTATTAACATAAGGGAGATATTATAATGAAAGTAAACACCATAATAGTGCAGCTTCAGCCAAAATATCCTGCTCTGTCAGTCCTTGAGAGTGCAAGTGATAGCGCTTTTAAAGAATGACTAGCAATAGTAATAATTAACCAGTTAGTCAGGTACATGGAATGCAACGTCCCACAATGTCAGTTCATTAATATATAATCATCTACTGTATATAATCCAGCATAATCTCTACCATTATAAAATTTCTATTTCTACCAACAAAGTACAAATACATTTATTATGTTTAGTATATAATATTTTCGAAGGTGTTTAATGTCTAAGCCTATTGATAACCCTTAGCAAAGTACGTATTCACAGACAGTGTAACTGACCTCACGTGTACATCATATGTAGTCATTTTTTTGTTTCATCCAGTCTGATAGAAAACGTACTCCATGTAGACGTGGCAGCCAATAAAAATATCAAATAGTTCAAGGAATGCGAAAAAAAACACCTTGCTGCCAGCCAAGTGAGATCAGAGTGGAAACTCAATTGCGTTTGCCATAATGAAAGATAATGTTTTTTTTTTTTTGCTGTCAGAAAGAAAAAAAAACCCAAATATTTTTATTACTTATCTTCCCATTAAAACTTACGTAAGCTTCATTCATTCATTTATCTTCTCTACCACTTATCCTGTATACAGGGTCATAAGGGGCCTGAAGCGTATCTCAGGACACCTGGGCACCAAGTGGGGTCCACCATCAACAGGGGGCCAATCCATCACAGGACAGACACAACGGGCAATTTTGTTTCAGCGTCTATGTAAATGAGCTACTGCTGAGCCACGCCCCTCCAGACACCAGCAACAAGCTGGAGGAGGGGCTCTTCTTATATGAGGTCACTTTAGGGGGGGGATCTAAGTGGCTTGTTTAAACCCCGGCCAATATAAAACTGGACACTGGTCACTTTTTGTTTGTATACATCAACTAGAGATCCAATGTCTGAAAAAGTGAACCCCTGCATAATGGATCCTCTTAAGGAGGAATAAAAGAGGTTTCCAGTGGCAGCGCTGTAGCAGTCAGGACTTTTTCCACCATGGGATGTATAGTAGGCGGTGTTGCAACCAGCAAAACTGGCTTTTTATAAAGGAACTAAAGCTGGTTGCTAGACAACGTCCTCAGACTAGCAAGCACTGCAACCGCACGACACCTATTCACGCACTTTTAAAAACCTGTGGCACGCTTCACTCATCATATGTTTTTTTCATCTACTTGAGTCTTTAATTATACATTAGGGAAAGCTTTATTGAGGAAAAGTGCTGTTTCGTTCTGAGGAGTCCCTTAGGAGTCTCATGTTCTCTGCCTCTGAGATTTAGTGAAACAAACTCAGTGCTTTGGTAACTGTCATGTCCCTGGTCTAGGGACGAGTCATTCCTGACAGAGGTGACTCCTATAGCTGAAACCATACACAAGCATGCTTAACATCATCCCATCCCAACTCAAAAGACGATTTGTCCTACCTGGGACAAACAGGCGTTATTCTGAGATTTAGTTAACATCTTGCACTCACTCCCTTGTCATTTATACAGTACAGCTTTATCCTGTGTACAGGGTCGAGGGGCCTGGAGCCTATCCCAGGAGACATAGGGCATGACGTGGGGTACACCATGGACAGGGTGCCAATCCATCACAGGGCACACACACATACACACTCACACGCTCATTCACACACTACATGTAAATTGGTAACGGCAATTAGCCTAATCTGCATGTCTTTGGACTGTGGGAGGAAACCGGAGTACCCGGAGGAAACCCACCAAGCATTGGGAGAACATGCACAAGAACGCAGACCCTAGGCAGGAATCGAACCCGGACCCTTGAGGTGCGAGGCAATAGTGCTAACCACTAAGCCTCCAAACATCTTGCACTGAACCACATAATACAGGAACGATTTTGAGACAGAAAATGTTGCAATTCCTGGGTGTTTTTTCTTTTGGTCATGTGACAAGTTGATTTTTGTCTTATTAACTTCACGAAAGATACAAAAGAGAGGTTGATGAAGGAATGACTGTTTATACTGCCATAACATACATACGTGATAACTAAAATGAATTTGTTTCACAGATGATCTGACAACAGTAGATGTAAATATAACCATGCAGTTCGAGAAGGAAAGAAGGAAAAAAAGGAAAGAAAGAAGCTCTGTGTAACGGCGACTGATTCATGTTGCCGGAGGCCGTTAGTGACAATCAACAGCATCGACCATCAACAGCCCTAAACCACTGCAATGTGCAAAAAACTAAATACGTCTCATCTGTAAACTATGTAAAACCTTAATCTGTATAAATAACAACAATTCACCTTTTATCTGAGGAAAGTCCTCTGACTCACACTGTGAGTGTAAAATAAACTACCAAGGAGAAAAAAAACTCTACTGATAATCACAGGGTGTAACATCTTATAACCATTAACTCTGGCATTACAGTTTTTCTTTTTGTACGTTTTTAACAAAAATCATCAAAGAAAACTCAATTTTCTCAATTGTATTAAAACTATTAAAACTCAAGTCAGGTCAATGATGATAAAAAAAAATTATAATGAAATAAAAAAAAACATCTTATATGGAAGCCTTGCCAGTATGTGTTCAGACATCAAATTGGATAATTTGGGGTTTCCGGATATGTCAGGTAGAACGAAAGTTTATCATTACTTTTACAATGTGTAAATGTTACCACTACCGGAATACGGGAATGACGTCGTAAAAAATGTAGAACTCTCAAAATGAGCTTTTTTTCCTTTTTTTCTTTTGGTCATAGAAACGACCAAAAACAACCAAAAAAATATGTAATCATGTAAATCTGTGCTATTTCTGCTATTATTATGTGACCTATTAGGATACTGTATGTCACTCTATACTGCACAAACCTGAGCTCTATATACTGTACAGTATGTTTATATATTTTTAAAAAAAAAAGAGTTTTAAAAGCTACCAAACTCACCGTCTATAAAACCTGAACACAAGCGTCTACTGTTCTATGTTCTTCTTTTTTTTAATACCGTGTCTGAAGAATCACAAGATGCCTTATTGGGTTGTACAGCAACAGCGCCGTGATCGTCTCAGACGG
The DNA here is from genome assembly GCA_030014215.1 of Clariallabes teugelsi. Classification (NCBI taxonomy): domain Eukaryota; kingdom Metazoa; phylum Chordata; class Actinopteri; order Siluriformes; family Clariidae; genus Clariallabes; species Clariallabes teugelsi. Next base: position 8,906,283 of record JAQMYG010000010.1, read on the forward strand.
CGGAGAGAAGATAAACAGCAAATAAAATCAAAACAAAAAGAAGGACACAAAGACCGCGAGTGAGGGGAAGAACTGTATAATAAATTCAAGTTCATTACCGTTCTGGATCCTGGAATTTGTTTTATCTTCTATATAACGACCTATGAGTCACGCCCTCATTAGTCCTGGTGAAGGTTCATGGTATCCAGAGTGAGCCCAAGCAGCTCAACAGTAATGCGATAGAGGCGTCTGCATCCAGGCCTGGCTGACCTCCGCTATTAGATAAACAGTTTTAAGCCAAGACAACAACTGGACGAGTAAAGACTGCTGGAGCGAGAAAAGACACATGCAGACATGACACACACTGTCTACACCGGGAACTATTTTCACTTGTAAATGATCTCAGTTAGGACTGAAGTGGATGCTTCATATGAAGAGATTAAAAAGGACTTTGTGTTGACAATGTTAGAGTTTGTTTAGGATTTATGGACGTAGTCTGCAGCGCGGGTGCTTTATAACACTCAGTCAGTATGTTTACATGACGTTGTGTTAGTCTGACTTATTGTGTTGCTCGACAAAAGCTGGACTTTTACACAAAAAAAACATGTAAACTTGTTTGTCCGACTGAAATCGTACTCAATCGTTTTAACCCCTAACTGTCCAAAAAGTCCTTCAAAGTACATTTAAGCATCATCACAGCTGAGGTCGTGCTGTCGTGCTGGTTATCGTCCCGGCCGTGATATGGTCGTAGGCACAACGCGCAAATGCCACCAACTCTATTTATTATCAACAGATTATTATTAATTTAACTAGTTATTTTGCTATCCTTAGAGACTGGTGGAGCTACGTAACTCACCTCGACTGTCAGAGCCGGCAACCATCAGATAGTCATCCACATTAAGCGGTGAAAGCAAATCTTATCGATATTATTTCGAGAATAATCCATAGAAGTGGTGAACAGTCCTGTTTAAAGCTTCTCTTTATATTTCCGCTTACTCCACTTTACAATATCAGCTCTGTTACTGTATGTGGGGTCGAATCCCAAATAGCGCTAAATGGTAAGCTAGTGTGCTGTGTGATTAAGGGTTTCATTTGGAATTCAGCCTTGTGTTAGAAGCTAGTTAGCTAGCAACAACACAGAATGACTCAGCAGCAGTTATTAAGGGGACAAAGTGCTGTTTAAAATGACAACGTTGTTTTCCTAAAATGCATCTGTGACTGGTTTTGCTCTCGTCTCTGAACTACTTTCACCTTGCTGTGACCGACAGTTAGTGTAATTAACATCTGTTAGAACACCTGGTATGCAAAGTGGTACATAAAGTTAAACATTCCATTGCTGTTACCATCTATTATCACCACTCATGGGATACCTCTTGTGCAATCAGATCGCTCGGTCAAAACTATCTGTTGTATAATTTACTTTATGCAGTAAATTAATGATTAGGACAAAGAATGTTATACTTAGATACAAGAAAGTGCACACAGTGTTGAACTTTGTCTTTTGTCTTTTATAATGTTTTATAATGAATGTTTGTTCATTTATAATGTTAATCTGGTTTGTCTCAGCTAATTAGGTTTCTTAGTTAGTAAGCTAGTTAGTCCTTTGTTAATTAATGTTGTATGTAGCACCTTGGTCCTGGAGGAACGTTGTTTCTTTTCATCATGTACTGAACTGTATATGGTTAAAATGACAATAAAAGCCTACTTGACTCAGATAGTCTGAGCAGTTGAGGGTTAAAGGCCTTGTTTAAGGGTCCAACAGTGGCAACTTTGGTTGTACAAGGTTTGAACCTGTGAGTCCAACAACTTAACCAGTGAGCAACCTCTGCCCCCTAGTTATAAGTTTAATTCCTGCAACTGTGTGTGGACAAGTCCTGCTGAAGACACCAGCAGCAATCCACAACTGAGTTATATCTTATCTTTACATCTTTAAACATAAATCTCCTGAGACACCACTTCAGAAATACCTGACCTCTTGTGCCCTCCAGACCTGCCTGATTCATCATGATGACCTACATCTGCTTGGAGTTCTAATCACATGGAGATCACTCGCTCCTGCTGAAGTGGACCAGTTAAAGATGAATAAGGTACTTAAGATATCTTTTCTTGTTTTTTGCGTGATGGCTGAAAAAAAAAAAAACGCATGAAAAGTTTCAGGGCTTAAATCGCCCCGAACAGTTTTGTACCCAAGTCTCCATCAGTGTAGTGATGGGAGGTTTGGATCATTTTAGAATCTAGATCTCATCATCTTTGAATCTTGTTCATCAAAATGAATGAATCTTTTTTTGCGTCATTTAGTTCATTTCGTTCTTTTTATCAGAAATTAAATAAAATGTTAGATTTTCAATAAACAGGTCCCCAACATGTCTACATACACAAATTTTGGCTATAGTTCAGAATGAGCAGCTCACCTCTCATATCTTCTGGTACGAATCGTTCACATGACAAAAGAATGAATGATTCGGACCAGAAGAGTCAGGAGAAGAACCGCTCAATTCTGTTTCCGGTTTACTGCACTGCATAGCGCCTATAGAAGTCACGTCACAAAAAAAAACAAACATTTTGGACTAGAAGACTCAAAGTAACTACTCATTTCTGTTTCCTGTACATAACTCACGGAGGATTCGCGCCTAGTGGAAAATGAACGAATCACTCTCTGAGAGTACTGGTTCTTCGGAGTCACGTTAAAGACTCGTTCAAAAAGAACGAATCGTTCATGAACGACCCATCACTTCATCCGTGTAAAGTTGTGAACCTCAGCAAAATAGACCGCATGTTGACTCAAACACATTTCCTGTACTGCACTTTTACACATATTCATTGTTTCGCGACCCGATGTCACACAGAGCGGTCAGTCACAATCAGTTCCCTTTTTGACATTGGTTCCTCATGTAGTCTCAAGGAGTTCTTTCAAGAAGTTTTTTTTTTTATTCATTTTTAAAAATTCTTATTCAGACAATGTTATTTCTATAAAGCTGCTTAGTGACCATGTCTAATGTTCAAAGTGCTATATAAATATCATCGAATCTAACAAATTGACTACATGCCTTACAGCACTGGACGTCCTTACAGTTACAACTCTGCGTGCTAATATCACGTCACTAAAGAGGGGTAAAATGAAAGGCGATGAAAATGCGGTGCTTCATGGAATGACAATGATGAATACTTCTGTTGAAAATAAATATTTGCTGATGCAAGGGGTCAATTGTCCATTGACGCTGATGTATGGATAGCCTCGAAATGGAAAAACCTGATCCTGAACCTAATCAGCGTTCTTCTGTTTCATCCATGGCGAGTTCTGGTCAAGGTCTGGTCTGGTCTGGTTTGTTTACGTGAAAGGCGCAATAAAGTCCCATGAAATTGAGTAGATTAGATATCGACCTGCAAAGCTCAACTTAAATCTACAGAGAAGCTCATGAACAGGAAGCTGAGAGAATCAGAGGAAGGAAGGGGAGCCTGTTTCCACAAAGACTAACCCCTTTAAACACCAGGATACAGGCCAGGTTATATATATGGTGATGTTTGGAAGATGATTAGGGGGATTTCTTCTTATATCTGTATTGTTCTCCAGGTCTGGTGCATGATTATTGTTTCTTTTCTTTTTTTTTTTAAGCATGCACAAAGGAAACACCAGCGGATACACCAGATGTCCGCACACACACACGTCCAGATCTAGTGGTCGTTTTCTTAGGAGTTACCATTGAACTGTAAATCCACCACACCTTCCTTAATAGAGTTAATCAAATGTATCAACTTTTATCCAAGGTAATAATTTGAGAAGGGAAAAAAAAACTCAATCATAAAGGTTCTCGGTCCATCCAGGGCATCCGGACTAAAATTCCCCGTTCTCAAAAATCTGTTCTGATCGTGTTAAACATTTCTTTTCTCATTAAAACAAGCACCAGCCCAAAATAATTACCTTCCGCTGCCTGCCAGGACCAGCGCAGTACAGGCAAGTCAAAACCAATCAATTATGGAGGCCGGGATGTGTACTCAGCCAGGTTTTATCTGTCCTAGCCAAGTCTTTATCCTGACTGATGGTTTCAGCGTTTCTTCACCTTTAGGTCTGTCTTTTCATGTTGCTTCAGGCTTGGAGCTGAAGGTAACCACAGCTCTGAACAAACCCTAAACAAACGTCACGGCCCATGGCAACGGTCTGCGAAGAGTCAGACTTTACCTTTAATTTGTTACTTCATGCCATGCACGATGAAAGAAGCTAATTGCCACATGAATGGAAAGGACTCAACTGTCTTAATGCTATGATTACGTATTGTGAAACTTTATCTTCAGTTCTGTGGAGGGTCAGGAGGGAACTGGAGCCTGTCCCAGGGAAACTCGGGGCATGTTGGGCAACACTACGGTCCATCACAGGGTACAGACACATGCACTTCCAGTCATTTGGATTCACTAATCAGCCAACATATCTTGGACAAAACCCACAAAGCAGGTGGAAAACAAACTCCACAACCACAAACTGGAGGCGAGAATTAAAACCCCAGTCCTAGAAGTGGGATGTGATCGTGCTAACCACTAAACCATCAAATTACATCACAGTAATGTACCTTGATAGATAGAGCTTTGATAGAGTACTGTAAGGTCATGCTTCCACACGGTTTGGAAGCCTATCCCAGGAGACTTAGGGCACGAGATGTGGTACACCCTGGATAGGTTGCCAATCCATCACACACACGCTCATTCACACACTACGGCAAGGTGGGAACGCCAATCAGCGTAATGTGCATGTCTTTGGACTGTGGGAGGAAACCGGGGCACCTGGAGGAAACCCAACAAACACAGGGAGAACATGCAAACTCCAAGCACACACAACCGAGGTGGGAACTGAACCTGGACCGTGGAGGTGCAAGGCGACAGTGCCAACTTGTATGACTTTTTTTATTTGCTATTAGCCGGGAAATTGAACCCGAGAACTATGAGAACTGTTGTAAAAACATTTGTTTGTGATTTGAGAAATCTACAGTTTGTTTGTTTTTGTCATTGGTTTATTTTAAATATATTATATTTGACGTATCAGCCACAGCATTAAAACACAGAATATTAAGCCGTGTATTACAGCATGTAGGTTCCCCTTTGTGCCACCATGGTTGACTCAACATGATCTCTTGAGGTGTGCTCTGGTGCCTGGCCCCGAAACGTTACCATCGGATACTTTGGTTGTTCTGGGTTGTGAGATGGGACCGCTGTGGTTTAGAAATGCTGTTTGCATTTGATGCAGCACTGAGCGTTCTAATACCTTTCTATCATGGCCAGCATTGACTTTTTTCATCAATTTGTGCTACATTGACTTTCCAGACCAAATAGGCTGACCTTTGGTCTCCAGAGGCATAGATAGATGAGCCTTGGCTGCCTGTGATCCTGTCACCAGTTTGACTGATAATCAATCTAGTTCAGTGTTGTTAGTGTCATAGCTGATCGGTGTATATTTATTATAGATTGTATGACATCTCTGTATACTTGCATGCTGCATAAGTTACATAAAGCATCACTGGTTTAATGGAGGAGAGACGGATTAAACGATTTGCATCCCCACCATTTAAACCCGATTCCGACACCGATACCAGTGCTCAATACATGCTTATTGTTTATTCTGACATTTTTTTTTATTTGTTCCTCGTGTCATGCTCCAGTCTATGAAAACAAATCTGATGCATCATAATAACATTTGTTTTTTTTCTGCCCGAACTTTCTCTTTCTCTTTTTTTCTCTGTACAAGCTTATGAATAACCGCAAGGCCTGAAGCAGCCAGTGTGCAGGTCTGTCTTTGCTTTGTATTCTGGGTAGCTCTGAAAAAGGAAAATCAAAGAGAGGTATTTGGTGACAGTGCACCCAGTGCGACGTGTATGCGTGTGTCTGTGTGTGTGTAGCAATTGCTGGGTTTGTTAAAAAAGGAAATGCATACAAAAATTATTTGTGCATGGTGAAATTCTGTTTCTTCACTGACTCACGAAAATATGCTCACACACGGACACACACACACACACACAACTTCTCTCACAGAGACGGAGAGGTTCTGTCACCCCCTATACCCCCCCCCCCCCCACCACCACCACCCACCCATCTTCCCCCACCCTAACACACACAAAAAAAATCATGCCATGCCAACCCTTCTCCGCTCAACAGTGCACTTTTCCCCATTTGGTGCTGTAGACAAATAGGTTATGGGAAACTTCTCGACCCCTCCTCTCAGTCTCCCCCATCTCTCGCTGTCTCTCAGTCTCTCACACACACTCTCGCGCTGTCTCGAGCGCGCGTGGACTACCGGAGCAGGGAAGCACGCGTAATGAGCAGAGTATTAGCGGCAATTTTGAACCACAGGCGCACAGGGTGGACTCGTTAGTGAGACGGCGTTTTGCGCACCTGGAACGGATACTGCATGCATGGAAAGACGCTTGGACCGAAAGTGAGTACCGTCCTTCCGTATAGACCGACATTACTACACTCATTTCCTTGTAAAGTTTCTGAAGCGCACTTCCAATCCATCCTTGTCGCGTCACTTGAGTTAAACTTTGCAGTGTTACCTCAAAAAGTAGCATTAATGTGAGTTTTGCTATTTAAAGGGACATGTTAACTTGACTGTCCATGGAAAATCGTGCTTTACCATCCGAAGAGTGGACTTGGAGTATTTGTCCAAGCCAAAATTCTTTAAGTTGTAGTTATTCCTGATAATGTTTAATATCATACTACTACGATGTATTCAGTTTTACAATCAGCTTAGCCATTTTGGTCACACAAAGTTAATTAGTCTTGTGGCCAGTAATATGATGTTGCACTCAGTATATATTTTTTCTTGCCTTGCTGCGTTCAGGGTTATGTTTTCAGGTGGGTCAAACATTTTTTTTCCTGCTCAGACACAGTTCCTTATTTAAAATATATACAATATTATAACTGACAAAATTACTTGATTTCAAATGTTTTTTTATTAGTACCATCAGTTATTAGGCACTCCAAAATGTGTTTTAAGTAGCTGTGCTTGTCTCAGAAGTTATATATAAAATGTGTGATGTCAAATCAAGGCATAGAACGCAAACTCATAGTTTTCTCATAAAATATCACTGACTTTCAGTAGATGGAGACTCCACACACGGAATAAATCAGATGCAAGGCCTACATTACTGTTTCAGAAAAAAAAAATACTAGAACCCACAAGTCATTTAGTCAGCTAATTTGGTCACGCATCAATGAAATTATCTGATGTCATCAAATCGATCATAAGTGGGGGGAAAAAATCAAGAAGAGTTATGTGGCTTGTTTTATTTAATGCACTTCCTGGACAGTGTATGATACTGTATTGTTCAAATCAAGGTTTAGCTTTCGAGGTATACTGTGACGGGGACAAAAGAATGAAACACATTCAATTAGACAAGTGAAAACTTTATTGAATTCCCACACTTCCTAGGTGGCTCCCTATTACACACCACCCATCTTTACTCCACCATCACCAGCACATCATACCTGCACACACACACATACGCACAAACATATACACACACACGCCATCATTTTTGGTTGTTGCTATATATTAGGTGTTTTTTTTCCCACTTCCTTATTTCTTGCACCTGTTTATAAGCTCAGTATCACAAAGACAAGATTTAAACCATCCTTTCACGTTCCGGCAATGATGCTTCATATTTTTTCCTTTTTATTTCCTAAAGGATTCCCAAAATATTCACAAAAAAAGGAAAAAAATCCCACACCGTCCCACATTCTCACACACAATTACAGTGGGGAAAATATCTATAGGCCTAGTAGTCTATTCATTATTCTTAGCATCCTGCAAAGCGAAGTAAATACATTTTTTATCTGTCTGCCATCGCATGGAATGAAAGTCTGTCACCTAAGCTGTGATATCAGAATGAAACATGCTTTCAAGAGGATTATTTGTAGTGTTAGAATCCAAATAGCTTGTCACACATGGAAAATGGCAGTCTCTGCTGCTTTGGGAATCTCTCTGAAAATGGAGATGGTCAGAGTAAAAGGTTACCGACTGCCTTACAGGAACAGAAAATAAAGGCATCTCACAGTCACACAGATTGCATAAAGGCGACCCACAGTCTCTGTACACAGCCAGGCCAGACTCAGTAACTACAACACTGACCATGCATGGCTTCACTGCATACCTCCATTTTCTTTAGCTACAGTATGTGCTCAGAAATCTCCATCTTCAGGGAGAGAGGCGTCGTTTTCAGTCGCTATCTCTCTCTCTCTCTCTCTCTCTCCCTCTCTCTCTCTCCCCTCCTCTCCCCTCCTGCGATGTCACTTCTCTTCCACAGCGCGGCTAAAATAGCGCGTGCCGACGGCGCACGCAAATAGCAAACTCCGCGTTTCTAATGACATCATCATTACCTTAACACTCCCGCTGGTCCGAGACCTTTGACCTTGTGTGGTTGGTCCAGATTATGCTAGTGGATGACCGTCCCCCTCCCCTTAAATTCGTTCCCCCCCTTTAGTCCCTGAGATGGCCCTATTGCCTTTCCTCAGACCGGTGGTGGCAGCGGTGAGACGGCACACAGCGGAATTTCTCCTCCACGCGCTTTATTACGGCAGCATGTTTTTTCTTTTTTTCTTTTTCCGTTTAATGCGTCTCCGCACACGGAGCCCGTCACCCCTCGTCAAAATGATGCAAAAAAAAAAAAGGAAAAGCACGAGCTCTATATTTTGTGGCGACACCAGCGCAGTGTTATTCATATGTTCCCTCTTCCTCAGGAATCGGATTTCTGCTTGTGTAAAGTGCTTCCGCGGGATAGCGATCACCGCCTGCGCTGTCTAATAGGACCAGAGGAGGCTTTTGTAAAATTGCAATGCAAATGAGGGCCTGTGCAAGGATGGCTGCACCTTCCTCACCGCTCGCGCCCTCCAACTCTAATATTGGTTTATGTCACGAGTCCGGGGGATTACAGCGTACTAGCCCAGGCTATAATTTGTGCATCTTTTTTTTTTTCTTTTCTTTTTTTTTCTTTTTGTACTTCTGAGGAAAGCGTTATTTTTAGCTGCACTTTTGCGGGCACCAGTAGTTGTGGACACCACGGGGGACTACATGATAATTAAGGAGTTGCTTTAACAACTTCACTATAGTGGATGTGCACCAGCGAAGAGCACGAGGACGGATTAGTGTCAACTGGAAGCGAGTTGTTATCTTTGGTTATCTAGCTGTATGAGTGTGTTGGCCGTCATAAAGCTAGATAACCGAAAGTAAAAACTGCCTCCATGCTCATCGACCTCTGTGGATGCTGCAAGACTTGATGGCTTTAAGAAAGTGTGTGATTTATGTGGTGGGATGTGATGCAAACATTCAAAAGTTTTACATACACTGTGAAATGAGACAG
>JAQMYG010000010.1:8939057-8949902 GCA_030014215.1 Clariallabes teugelsi
AGAGAGAGAGAGAGAGAGAGAGAGAGAGAGAGACGGCACCAAGACATGGGGAAGCTTTCTGATCTGAAGCCACTTGCATAAATTCTATTATGTTTTATTGTACTGTAAATTTCTATGCATAAGCGTATCTGTGTAAATTACGTTCCGAGAGCTCTGGAATTGGTTTAAAGGACAAATCTTTCACTTTTCATTTATAATTTAATCTGGTATAATACTAAATGTAAAAATTAAGTACAAATGGTCACCATAAATTTGTGGACACCTGACACCATCAAATGCATACATCCAATCTGTTGCTTAGAATGTCTTTGTATGCTGTAGTATTTGACTTTCCTTTCACTGGAACTAAGAGACCTTATGTGCATCATCTATGCACATAATGAGTTCCATGAATGCATGGTTGCCAAAAGAATGTGAGTGTCCTGCACAGAGCCCTGACCTTAACCCCCCTGAACACCTGGGGATGACGATTGCACCCCAGGCCTTCTTGTGTATGACATCAGGTTCGTATCTCGCTAAAGCTCTTGTAGCTGAATGAACACAAATCTCCACCGCCTGCATCTAATATCCTGTATGTTCATGCATTCTGAAAAGGGCATCCCTACAGTAGATCATACACGGATAATTTCTTCTTGTTCTAGGGAACGTACAGTATGTGTCTAAGTGCAACATCATAATGCTTCGTCTCTAAAAAGTGAAATAATGGCCTGTTGGAACTAGCCGAAAGTATGTTCCAGTCATAGAGTGTTACCTGTTCGAACACACACCTTGCACCCTGTTCCAACACACACATATACACAGACAAACTTGTGTCCCACCCTGCTCATTCATGCACACCTTGTCCTTCCCTGTTTCCACCCAACCTTAAGGCTGTTCTTTTTTCAAGATCCTGCAGATCTCCAGGTTACTAATATTTTTACGCTCTTACTGTATACAGAGGTGTCTGATGGAGTCAAACTGAGATCATCATTTTCGCACCAGCTGTTTTATTTCCAGAGACTTTAAATGAACCACAAACACTTAGTCTTAAAGAAAAACACTTCAGGATTTTTACCTTTAAACTCCCTGTGCACTAATGTAGCGCGTACTGCTGGAATTTGTATGATTCCTTGAGCTGATAAAAGAAACCTACTTGTCGAACTTCCCCAACAAATATTATTATTATAATATTATTATTAATGGAGAATTGTTATTATAAATTCTCCAGTGGTTGTGTGAATATAATATATTCATTGATAACTCTTTCTCTAGCTGTGTAGTTCATTCTTGCAGAGTTCAAATTAAATAGAGTAATCTGTTACTATACATTACAGACAATGGAGGATTGGATAATAAAAGGTTCTAACACTAACCCTATGGAGAAACACTCTGCTTGCAGGGTTTGACATATGAAACCTTTAAAGGTTCTCCAGTGGGACATGCAAGAACACTTACATTTTATAAGTTATTGGTTGGCTCTGATGACACTTGGACTAACTTTTTCTTTATGCCACTTAGGGTAAGAGTCAGGGTCATGGTAGGCCTGGAGGCCTGGAGACTCTGGAATCTGGGCGGGGTACACCTGGGACAGGGTGCCAACCCATGAACACATTCGCATACATCTCAATTTTGGAAAATAAAAAACACTTAGCTTAATCTGCATGCCCTTGGACTGGAGGAGGAAACCCACCAAACATGGGCAGAAAGTGCAAACTCTACACACACATACCCGAGGCGGGATTCGAACCACTACACCGTTTGAAAAAATTATTATTATTATTTTTTAACTTTCTTTTTAGTTTAGTGCACCAGTTTCAGAGTTTTGGGAAAGTCCATAAGATGTTACAGCCTTGTTAAAATGTAGCAGATTTTAAACTTTTATATAGTTTTGTCTATACTTTTTTAACCTTATCCCCAAATTTTGACCGCTGCCCTTAGACTTCCATTTTAAACGCTTTGAGCGAAAAGATTTTTCTGTTCTATCTACAGTACAAAGAAATGTCAGTTTGTTTTCCGATTAGATTCACGAAACACTGAAGTCTTTCTGTAACATTAACTTGACCAAGTGTGCTTAAGCAACACTTACGCCTAGGCTCATAACTTTCACCATAAAGTAATAAAATACTGCAACAGAGCCACATGGAGGCCAGCTATAACTTTCAACCACATCTGAAGCTTGGGCTCTTATCTCATCTGGAAAGAATATGCCCAAAAGCATGGACATGGACATAGAGTACAGGTGTGCTCGTCATATTGTGGAGTCACAGCTTGCTGGGGGAAAGGTGAAGAGATAAAAAGAAAAACAGAGACAAAGAAATTGGGCAATGGACATGAATAGAGGAGAAAGTTGTCCTGGAAAAGAGTCCACTTCCTTATAGTTCGTAATGCCACCATACTATCTTAACGCCAAATCTGCACTCTCTTTTTAATCATGCATGAATGAAACAGTAGCTAACATAAAAGGTTATACTGCCTCTGCCACACCCTGAGACCTGTGGAGTAACTGACACAAACACAGGAAGTCTGCTCAGTACAAGCTTTATTAATCATGATCAGTTGGGATTGGCAGGCAGCTCCCACAGGAAATGACACTCAGATAGAGGAGATTATGGTCAATGTGGATGATGATTCATGCATAAATCATGCACACTCACCTTCAGATATGACTAATATTAAATATGAGATTGAATTCATACTGAATTCATGAGTCCTAACCGCACAAATGGTCAGGTGTCAACATACTTTTAGCCATATAGTATATATTATACAGGACAGAGCAGGCCTAATTGGAGCTGCATGCCCCTTACTGAACAGATGACATCAGGCATTTTTTGTGAATAAGATTAAAGATAAAGTATAATCCATATCATAATATGGATTTTTTTTTTTTTATTCTAGTTAAGTTTAAATTTTTCTATCGTATTTCTTCTATTCAGAATTATTTCTTACAATAAGCTTAATTCTCTTTTAAGGTCACTGGCGGTCGTGTAAGCATTTCACTGCATATCGTACTGTGTATGACTGTGTATGTGACAAATAAAATTTGAATTTGAATTTGAATAATCCATCATATCATCAGCGTATTATAAGGGATCATTAATTAAAAATTCTGGAATAATGTGATCCTCTGAATGCCAATCATTGTAATCATTAAAGGTGTAACAGTTTCAATGGGAGAAATCATTTTGTTTAAGTTGTATTTTGTTTCGAAAATGTGTATTTAGTAAGTCAATTTTAGTTTCTCCCTCAAATTTGAGCTGTTTGATTGAAAATCATAATAAGCTATTCGATTTCTGTTGAAGTGTCATGAATGTGGCAGCAACATGAACTAAAAGAAAATCTGTCCAAATCTAGTGTGTATATATATATATATATAAGCTGACATACAGACATTCTCACATTGACATTATCCTGAAGATTTTTTATACGCTTGGGAATTCATCTTCCTTCAACGACTGCAATCTGACCAGGCCCTGATGCAGCAAAGCAGGCCCGAATCATGATCTTTCCTCCACCACAAAATGTCTTCATCCATACAGTAGATTATTTGCCTAATTGTAGACTGGTGAAGTAGACTGGTTCAAGTCTTTGAAATCACTTTGTAACCCTTTCCAGCTTTATGCAAATAAATAAGCATTGAGCGTAGATCCTCTGAAAGATCTTTCTGGCGAGGTACGTTATCATATTCTTCCCATGCGGCCCAAATAAAAAAATTCTGATTGGTTTTTATCAGTCAGAGTAGCTCTAGTCCACACCTCCAAACTCATTTTCTTAAAAAGACTCCAGGGAGCTAACACCTGACGCCAATTATCTTTTTTGAGGTCATTAAAACAAGGATACATACTTTTTCCACCAACACTATGAGGTATTTTATGGTTGTTCTCAATAAAAAACATGAAAGATCAGATTTTCTTTGTGTTATTCTTATAGTCACATTTTATTTATCAATACTCTTGTCTTAGATAAAGATAGAATCATATTTTATGATAAATTAATGCAGAAAACCATAAAATTCCAAAAGGTTCACATTCTTTTTCCTGCCACTGTACACCATATATAGAATATGTATCATAGACTATCCCAGAATATAATTGATTTCATGTGTAATGTCATTTTCTGCACTGTAACATTGTATAATTAAAGCATTATATTTTGTACACTCCTCGGACCGGCATACAGTATGTCTGCTCTATACCCTGTGGCTGTTTTTTTTTCTTCTCTTACTACTGGAACATGGTTAACATTTACATCTCCAGGTCATAAGCCAGAATAGAAATTATCCATCCAAACCAATTTTGTTGCAATAATATTATATCGGCCCTTGGGCACAATTTCACAACAGAAAAACACATTCGCCCCAGTGCTCTCTTCTATCACTGACTGAGCAGGAGTACGCCCGAGAGCGCAGGGACGAGATGCCTTGTTTTTTTACAGTATTGGTATTTGTACTGATGAAAGCCAGGTGATACACTAACTTTGAAGTATATTCCAAGAATCCACACACAGGCGCTCGTTTCTCTCTCTGGCTTCCCTTTATTTGGAAATCTTCAGATAGAACTGTCTCCCATGTGAAATGTGTAGCCTGAATGTTCTTGTCACACTGACCTCATACTATAATGCAGAGCAAGCCTTTAGGCTTACATGACCAGTATTCGTATTTAAAGCAAGCTGTGCGACTGTGCTTGAGTTATCACCAGCCAGGCATGCGGTTCTCCTGTATCAGCAGTTCCACAGCCAGTCATCATGGGAATAACTCTTTACTGCTACTGTAAGCTGAGCTAGGATTAGCAGTGTGGTTGTTCTTAACTTGGAAAGTACAGGATTTACACAGGGCAAGTTTCTAGAAAAGCAAGGCTTACTCAAAACAAACAGATATCCAGTAGCGCCATCTTGTGGTTCAGTTTTCTTAAGACACCTCAAGAGGGAGTATTTTTATATTCTTAGGAAAATATATATTTATAATATAAAAAACAATTAAAGTTTACTAGATATGATCTGGTAGAACCTTTTGTTTCCTAATACATTGTAAGACAAAATGTGTACTTAAACATGGTATTTGTTCCTGACATGGTATTCTCTGAAGGAGACCTTTTATAATATTAGCATGTACTTTTTATTCCCCAATGAAAGCTGCATGGACTGTCTTTCCTTTGAAAGTTAATCATTAAGTCCAATTATGTAAATGAAACCTTGTTTTTGTTTTTTTGTTTTATTTTGTTTTATTTCATTTTATTATAAAGCAAACTATATCCACATAACCAGCTGAAAGATACTTACTAAAGGTACAGGAAATGTACCAGAGCAGTGACAAGGCATTTGTACACTCTAAGAAAACCTGTTTTTTGTTTGTGTTTTTTGTTTGTTGGTTGGTTTGTTGGTTGGTTGGTTGGTTTCTTTGTTTGTTTGTTTTTGTTTTTTTTCAGTTCATCCCTTTTAGGTATGCCTTAAAGTTCTATAGTATGTTCCTCTTGTGAATGTAGTTACATTACAGGGAAAGCAAAATTCTATTTAAAGGCAGTTGGAATATTTTGTGAAAGAGCAGATGCAGTAAACATTTGTCACCTCAACGGGGCGCCATAGTTTCAGTTCTACACATTTAGAACAATGGTTTTTCAAGGTTTCATCAAAATATAATTGACTCATTGGCTAAAGTTCTAGTTTAGATTATTTAGTTTAGACTAGCTTTATGCCTACTGTGCTTTCTCTTTGCAAGCATATGAATCTTCCTATATTTAATCTGTTGCACACAGGCAAAGTGTTTGCTGGGATTGAGTAAGACTTTCTTCACTGGAGGGTCTCTGCAATCCTAAAAAGACAAAAAACAACTTAATTTTAAAAAAGATTATTACATTTTTTTTTATTTCAAATCTTAAATGTACAAGCTTCTGTATAAAATATCATCCTAACCATAAAAATCTTCCCCAGATATTTCATTTTAGGTGTGAAACATTTTAGCAGTCTTCAAATAATTTAAATGAAAACTGAAAACCTCCTGAAAGTTCATGATTTCCTAGCCTACTACATAAAAAAATAAAAATAAAAATTCATTTTATCCACCTGTGACTAAGAGTATTATTGTATATAATAACTGGTCCCAAAGTACATGATGACATGTACATTTGTGCATGTATAATGTAAATGTTGTACAATTTGTGTGGAAAAAACAGAAACACAAGAAGTACAATCTTACTGTTATTTCTCTGTACGTTTAAATCGTTACGGATCGATTAGCAGCTACAGTGCTGTAAACTCTTTTTTTTTTAATGCTTTAACTTTCTTGTTTTGTTGTTCGAGATTGAACTAGCTACATGTAGAAAGTGTAAAATTAATTCCTATAATTTCAGCAGTTCATGGAGTGTACCATACAAACAATATTTTATTAAGTGAAAATAACTTGAATATGGGCAAATATGAGCAACTTGCAAACATGTTCAATATTTTTCTCCTTTTACTGCCATTCTTTACCTTTTAATAAAACTATACAAATATAATTATTTGGAAAGTGATACCTTTTTGTATGTTTGCCTCTGTACAGTATGTCACGGCAATGGATGTAATATGGATTAAAATGTTAAATGAATAGTCCTTCCTAGGCCATTTTTGGTATGTACCAACCCCAGGTACCCACAAAACCTGCTGTTTTTGGAGATGCTCTTATCTATTCGTCATAATTTGGCCCTTGTAAAAGTCGGATCCTTTGCTTGACTGTTTTTTCCTGCTTCCAAATTCATTTTCATTTTCATTCAGTTTTTATCACTCACCACTCATACTCATGATCTATAATTTTAATGGATTTTAGTGAATTGCAAACAAGTTTTTCAAGCCATGAAGCATCATTTTTATAACAGTTGCACCACACCAATCGGCCATAACATTGAATCCACCTGCCTAATATCACATAGGTCCTCCTTGTACCAGCAAAACAGCTTCGACCCATCAGCGCATGGACCTGTGGAGGTGTGCTGAGGTAACTGGCATCTGAAATAGGTGTACTTTGTCTGCGACAAATGTTTAGGTAGGTGGTACGTGTCAAAGTAACAGCCACATAAATGCCAGGACCCACAATTTGACCATTGTGAACGTACCTCAGATCCTTACACTTACAATTTTTCCTGCTTCCAACACACCAACTGACTGTTCACATGCTACCTATCATATCCCATCTCTTAACAAATGCCACTGTGATGAGATAATCAATGTTATTCACATTATCTGTCAGTGGTTATAATGTTATGGCTGATTGATGAAAATTTTACAACTTTTTTATTTTTACCTTGCATTTTTTCCCCCTCTTCACATACATTCATTTTCACCAGTTTTTGTTCCTTTTATCGTTCACCCATCATGGTCTGTAATTTTAGTGGATGTGATGTTAAAAGCAAACTTTCCAAGCCACCAGGAGTCATGGACATGGCAGTCGCACTAGATATTTTTGGTTGGAGGACAGTTTCCCAACCCAGCAGTAACACTGAGGTCTTTAAAAATTCCACAGAGACTGCTGTGTTTGATACACTCTTAGCAGCACACACAACAATGTCAGTGCCGTGGGTATGCTGAGAATTGTATCTCTGGTCAGTTGAAATGCATACCTACCCTATAGAAGCACAAAAGTTGTCCAGTTATATGTTAGATTACACTGATAAAGTCAGGTTGGCTCACTCACTCACTTATCATCTATACTGCTTTATGTTGTATACAGTGTCACTGGGGCCTGGAACCTTTATGCATGAGGCAACACACAATCCATCGCGCACACACACACACACACACACACTACAGGCAATTTGGGAACGCCAATTAGTCTATTCTGCATGATTTTGGACTATGGAAGGAAGGCTCAGAACCCGGACCCTGGAGATGTAAGACAACAGTGCTAATGACTAAGGTGGTCACTGGATGTATAATGAAAAAAATATGCACAGTGTGTGATTTAAAATGGCAGGATACATCCCCACTTGCACAAGCATGGACATACGGTGAGGGGAAGAACACGGTTGTGTCACAAGGCAAAAATAAACCCAAGAAGACTTGCTGTCCTAAGAGAGTATTACAAGGCTCAAGGAGAAATCTCCTTCAAACTGTCACGCTGGCATTTTCTGCAGCCAGAGGCCTAGGCTGCTCAGCTGAGTATCCTGAAATTAGCACCTAGTCTCTCTCGACCTCACTGGTGCTGACAGAAGACTCAGAGAAAATTGCCACTTGTTGGGGCGTTTTAGGGGGGCGTTTGGCGCGACAGGGCATCAGGTGGCCTACGAGCGCTGTTTTTTTTTATCCCCGGTGTTTACCGGAGGTAAATTGCTGTTTTGCTCACCTGAGGAGGCTGAGGCGACTGTGTGGCGCCGTCTGCTTTTAAGCTCTGGAAGCACACAGAGTGCAGTACACACTCTGACCGGTAGGTGGCGAGCCGTGTTTGACAATCCCCAAGTATTATCAGCGAGCAGCTGAAGTCCAAATGGCCTTGACATATCCAAGGACATGCATGGAGTAAACAGACACTGATAGACTTCTGCAAAAAGACATGAACCAAAAGATGGTTGGCTTCAATATGAACAAAGAATTTAAACTTAAAAACGTCTGATTTTTGTTGGTCCGTCTGTCCCAAAGACAAATAGCTTAGATTCTTAAAAATCCAATTTCTACACTTAACAGAATTGTAATTTAATATAAAGAAAATGGCAAAACATTGTCACAGTCAAATCCAGGTCAGCCTGGTTCTTTTAAAAGATTTTGTTTTAAAAATATTTCTGTTGAGAACAGCCATCTCACTGTATGCCTAGGTGTTGTTCTGAAAAAACTGCTAAAGAAAATTAATTAACAATGTTAATAGCTAATCCTTGCTTACTTAAAAATGTACAAATGTTTGTGCACACATTTGATCAGAAGCTATGGGAGTCTATTTACATCTTGCATTTCTGTGTACATAACTGCTTGTGGTGAGAAAATAATTATACCAAGGCTTAATTATGATTTGATTTAATTATGATATTGATCTTAATGATAGTCACAACTGCATAACGATCCTGTGTTTGAGGAAAGAAAAGTTTTTTTTTTTTTAAAGCAGAATTCTACAATACAAAGCAAGTAGAAAACACTGATGCATAGTATATATAGTGTTGAAAGATATTTAAAAAGAACTAGCCGATGTGGGCAACACAATGACACAACAGAGTGGTTTTTAGGGCCCAAGCTCAGTGATGAGCATAGGTTACTGCTGGGTGTGTGTATCTTATTAAAACCATATGATTCTAGAATCTTAAGAAGGTAAACAATAATTCTCACTCACTCACTTATCTTATATCCCTCTCTTTATCCTGTATGCAGGGTCGCAGGGGGCTTGGAGCCTCACACGCTACAAGCAATTTGGGAACACCAATTAGTACTGTATAATCTACATGTATTTGGGCTATGGGAGGAAAACAGAGTACTTGGAGGAAACCCACCAAGCATAGGGAGAACATGCAAACTCCACAAACATATACCTGAGGCAGGAATCGAACCCGGGCTATGGAGGTGCAAGGCGATAGTGCTAACCATTTAGCCACCATGCTAAACAATATTTATATTTATGTATATTATATATATCTATTATATATTCCTATTAATTATAGGAATGTCACTGTAAATATGCAAACTACTTACTGCCTCCAAAATGGGGCGTGTAGCACCCATGTTATGTGGTTGTGCTGATATTTTGATATCATTATATTGTCATCAGCTGAAATCCTAGTTGTACAGTTTGTTCTGCTACTTTATACTTTTTTCTAGAACCAAAAATCATAAATGTTTCTAGAGCTGCCTTTTTCTCTTATGTGAATATGGGGCAAAATGGTATCATAGCATATATGTGTTACTTGAAATAGTAACACTGTCAGAAATTAAGGTGTTTTAATGAAATAGTCAAATTGTAATGAAAAAAAATGAATTAAGTTGCTGATAATGGATCTGCTTTTCAGTCTATTCCTCTATACATCACTCCTTCCATCCATCCATGCATCCATTGGTTCCTTACATGACGCCCCTCTTGATGTCCCCACCCACTGGACTGACTCCACCCACTTACCATCTCGAACACGCACTCGGAGCACCAATGCACCACCACCTCACTAGCAGTCTATGATGAGACTTCAGCAAGGACTCCTGTGAAGCATTGCCTGTACCGGGCTAAACAGCCCTCACGTTCCAAAAGAGATCGGATCATAACCATATACCCAAGCAGGAGTATTGTCAGATACTATTTGTTCAGACTGCTGCTTTAATTACTGTCAAGGTAATTACCATAAGGAGAGGGGAGAGATGACAGCGGTCCTGGATAGCCTTGGTTCGGATATGCACACAACCCATCTTACCTCCAGTAACTTCAGCGCCGTGCACAAGTCTCAGGACTCTCCCACACTCCCAGTGTCCACCGTCACCGACAGCAGTTTCTACAGCGTCCCTCAGAGCGCAAACTGCGCAGGAACAGCGGCTTACGCGCAGCTCGCGTCCTACTCGTACTCCCATGGCGGAGGGGTGAGCAGTGGACCCTACAGCCCCAAACCCTACGACATGGGCTTCGGCTCTTCATACGGCGCTTACGGCGCCTACGGACCCGGTTCTTCATCACCAACTCCTACAGAGCCAGGTAAAGATCCGGTGCGCCTCCGTGTTCCAGGAACCATTTGACATAGTTTACATAATAATAAATGAACTGTCTTTTTTTTTTTTTTTTTTAAGAAAGTTAATCATACCTACACCAATTTTCAGGGAGGAGAGTTAAAGTCTGGAGAATTACATGTAAAAAGTTTTTAGCCTCTCTTTAGCCTTAGTTATTCTCACTGAATAACACATGATATGTGGAAATCTGTTTTATTATTATTATTATTATTA
>JAQMYG010000010.1:8981054-8994694 GCA_030014215.1 Clariallabes teugelsi
GTAAAAACAGTTGAAAGTCAGAGGATGTTTCTTTTTTTGCTGAGTTTATATATATGGGCTGAAACGATTCCTCGAGTTACTCGAGTAATTCGATTACAAAAAAATGATCGAGGCGAAATCTTCTGCCTCGAAGCTTCTTTTAATTAATTTTAAAAGATTGCGTTGTTTTTGCGCAATTATTTGTTGACAGCACGCTTTTGACAAAGTGCGCTTCCCTATACAAGCCGCCAGTAAACACCAACGAAGAAGTGCTTACATCACCCAAAAGGCGGAATGAGACGCAAAGAGTTAGCTGTGTATTAATTTGAGGGAGCGTTCTGTTGCGGCTACAAAATGGAACGGAGCGATAAAATTATCAGCGAGCCAAGAGTTGAAGAAACCAGCAAGAAAAAAAACGACTAAACCTATCTCACCTACGCGGATTCGCGCAGTGGCCGGAAGTACGGTTCATCATGATTCACCGCGAGTTTTGGCGCTGCGATTACTTTTCCATCTTTCCGCGCGAAAAACAAATAAAAATTTAACATGTTAAAAAATATATATATATTTTTTTTTTTGCCGGTCCTTGCAGAACTTCGCGGAACGTCGGTGGGCAATCGCGGCGGCTCACGGCGCATAACACCGCATCTCACTGCAAATCAAATCACATAGGTGAGATAGGGCTATTGCTTGTATTGCAAATAATGACAATGTTTATTTTTGATAACATGCTGTATGCATTTAAAAAATAAAAGTAGATTTTTCTAAAAAGAACCAATTAATCTTTGTTTCTCTTATATATTTTACATTGCTATTTAATTAAGCAAAAGTACATTTTATCCGATTACTCAATTAATTTTGCAGCTGCAACCTCATTTCCCCTGTCGTCTGTTCCAACCACTCAGCCTTCAGCATCACCAGTACAGTACACTAATCACCAGCCTGATCATCTGCACCTGTTTCTCTGATTCATGGGCCATTGTGCCAAAAATAAGAGCAAAAAAACTATTCAGGAGTTAATCCTTAAAACTACATTAAAAATGCAATAAAGTCTTTGGAAACAAACAGATCACCGGTGGCTGACTAGGATCACTGTACATCATCTTCTCGATATCGTACTGAACATCCTGCACTGTTATTCGCTGTGCCAAAAAAATAAACAAACAAACCGGGTGTGAGCACCGCCGATGTAAACAGTAATAAACCTGCAGCCACACCTCACCAAAACACGAGAGAGTCACAGGTAAACAGCAGGAAGGTCCGAGCCGAAACAGGAAAGCGGTACATTCTGCCGCACAGGAAGCTCTCAGTCATCAGCTACTCACTCTCTGTTCATCTGCATCTGTGACTACATGAAAAAGAAACACGCACTTCTGTACCTGAGTGAGATAACACGCGCCTAAGCGCCGTCACACCGGGCGCCGCCATGTTTACTGTGTGCACATCGGGTCACGTGATGCGCTCGCACGCGCGCCTCTGCCATGTCCACGCCTGTCAGAGAGTTTATTAGTTTGGTTTTACGTTAAGTAAAACACACACACATATATATATATATACTAGTTATATATAGTTATAAATAAGATAATACTTAATAATAATAATAATAATAATACATTTCCCTCACTGTAGTTATTTTCATAAGTTTTCGACAGTATATGAAGTCACGTGACCTACTTGGGACTGTGTTAAAGGCAGCAAAATTAGCTATCACTCAAAATTAGCTAACAACAGGTCAGCACTACATGCTAGCATTTTATCGTAAACTGCTATTTTGGCGTAGTGGTTAGCACGGTCGCCTCGCACCTCCAGGGTCAAGGGTTCGATTCCCACCTCGGGGTCCGTGTGCATGGAGTTTGCATGTTCTCCCCGTGCTTGGTGGGTTTCCTCCAGGTACTCCGGTTTCCTCCCACAGTCCAAAGACATGCAGGTTAGGCTAACTGCCATTCCCAAATAGCCCGTAGTGTGTGATGGATTGGCACCCTGTCCAGGTGTACCCCGCCTTGTGTCCTGGGATTGGCTCCAGGTCCCCTGTGAGCCAGAATACAGGATTAAGTGCTTTAGACGATGAGTGAGTGAGGTGGTGCGGTGCACTCTGTACTATTTGCACATTTTCATTCCATGTGTGCGGAGTGAATTATTTGCTTTAATAATACATAAATAAGTTTGTTTAGAAATAATAATTATGGCAGATGACAGAGATATGTGCTGTTCAGTAACAATGTAGCTTTTTTGTTTCATTTAATTATAAGTTAATTGTTAAACTCTTGTATTTGAAGTTAGTTATTCCGGTTTCCTCCCACAGTCCAAAGGCATGTTGCCTGTAGTGTGTGTGTGTGTGTGTGTGAGAGAGAGAGAGAGAGAGAGAGAGTGTGCCATGTGAAAGATGGACACCCTCTCCAGGGGGTACCCCACCTCGTGCCCTAAGTCTCCTGGGATAGGCGCCAGGCCCCCATGACCCTTTACAAAATAAGCAGTATAGAAGCAGAATTGCACTTTCATGGCTTGCAAAGGTGGTGAAGACATTTTTTGGACCACAGTCCAAAGACATGCAGATCAGGCTAATTGGCCATTCCAAATTGCCCTTAGTGAGTGTGTGAGGGTGTGCATTCTTGTGCCCTGCAATGGACCGCCCCCCTGTCCAGGGTGTATCCTGCTTTGTGCTTATATACATATACTCTACCAGTCAAAGGTTTGGACACACCCTCTAAGTCCATGGTCTTTGATTGTAAAACTATGTTGAAGACATCCAAAATATACAATAATCTCCTTTGAACAGTTGATATTGAGATGTATCTGCCATTTATGCTCTGTATAGCCTCCATGATGCCTCTAATCTAAGGTGTTGTTTCTTAATTGGTGATTTCTGAGACTGGTAACTGTAAATGAACTAAGTTTTGGTCTTACTTTCCTGAGATGGTCTTCATGGAAAGAAGATCATGACAGGTTTTGCAAATGCACTCGACAAAACTGCTCTTGCAAGAACTATTCCAGAACAGCTGACCTTCGTGTCTTAAAATAACACCTGACTGTTTTTGGTACTTAATTGCTATATGTGTTATTTAATAGTTTTGAAGAAAAAAAAAAATCCTGGCTATCAAACAAATATGATGTTCTTCCCCAATCTGGTTCCACAAAGTTAAATACACAAGATTTTTTTGACTGACTTTGTGTACCTGAGCATCACAATTTCCCTTCACTGAGACTAAGACGCCTAATCCTGTTCCTGTACTAGTGACAATGACACAGTGCACAAAGTGGGCTCCATAAAGACAAGTCCTGGAACTGAAATCTAGTGGAAACCCTTTCTAGAAGAGTGGAGGTTGTTGAAACAGCAAAAGGAGAATTACTTCTGTAACGGGATGTTCAAGAGGCATATATTGGTTTGATTGCCATGTGTCCACAAACGGTTTTCTGTAATGTATATAAACACTGAAAAAAGTCTTTGTACAAATCGCGGTATTGCCTTGACAAAATGTTGTGCCAGAATGACAAACGCTGAAAACTGCCCAGCTGTAGGCAACAGGATCAACAGGGATCCCTCTGCATTTTTTCCTCTTTCCAACACAGCAAGAGGAGCATAAACACTCCAAATATAGTGCTGTGTGTGTGAGTCAGAAGGGCAGTGTACCTGTTTACTGGGGTGTGGGTGGAGTTAGGTGAAGACGAAGAAAAACTCCTTTGGATGAGTAAACAGGCCAGGTCAGAGACACATCAGGGTGTAATGTGTGCATGAGTTGTCTGTCTGGGTCTCTCTCTCCCACACACACACACACACACACACACACACACACACACACATACACATCATGCTTTAGTGAAGTGGTTTTGTGATGACAAGAGCATCAAACCATTACTATAGCATCTTATCAGACCATGATGAATCAACAAGTGGCATAGTGGCAGACTGTGGTCAGGTATATCCCAAACACAGGGACAAACATATTAATATAGTAACTTAGTAATAGCTTAGTGGTTAGCACTGTCGCCTTACACCTTAAGGATCCGGGTTCGATTCCCGCCTCGAGGTCTGTGTGCATGGAGTTTACATGTTTCCTGCAGGTGCTCTTAGGTTATCTAATTTGTGTTCCCAATTTGCCCATAGTGTGTGAATGTTGACCAGAAGACACATAAACACAATGGTACTCACCAATGGACTCCATGGTGCCCAGTTGCACTACCGAGGTTCCTAGATGGATGGATCGCTTTAATAACTCATTATGGTGGCTCAGTCTGTATGACTACACAAACACATAAACAAACACCCGCACATAAACCAATAAGGACAAAAATAGAACAGTTTTTAGAAACCAACAAAAAAGGGAAAGACAAAGGGTATATGTGGTTTAATCCACTTAAACCACATATACCCTTTTACCTGTGATACAGCTCACTACTGTATTACTCTGCACTTCTTTCCCCTGTTATTCATATACAGTAAAAGCAGTAAATATTGTGACACTGGCTATGCAGTGAGCATGTGCGATAACTAAAGAATAAAAAAATCCTATGAAGTGGATATACACAGGAATAATAATAATAAGCAGATACTGTCCATAACAATTGGCAGGATATATGAATGTGTATATACTGTATAAAAATGATTTATATACATTGAGTATACCAAAAGACACATAATTGTACAAAAAAAGATCAGCACTGTATTATTGTGCATTGTATATACAGGTAAATTGTATATATATTGAGATCACACACTATATATATTGCACAGTAGCAGCACTGTTGTTTTTTGTATAATTTTGTGTCTGTTTGTGTATTCAATGTATATATATTGTATATACATAAATATATATTTATATAAACACATACATATATGCATCATGCCATTTGTTAATTGCTATGGACATGTTGCACATTATTTAAAGCACTTACTATATATATATTTATATATTTATTATATATATTTCTATTTAACCTGCTCCTTATAATTTGCACCGTTGTATATACATTGCTATTTGCACTAAACTGCATGCTGCTGCATGAGTACCTGCACTATGCAATGACAATAAAGTTGTATCTACCTACCCATCTTGTGACACCAGTTAAAATTCTTCATTAAATGCTGTTTAATGTCTCCCTCTAGTGGTCAAATAATTTTAAACAAAACTGTTGGCTGACTATGATTTTACGCAGAGTTTACAATTTACATTAAATACAGACATATACACTCACACAATATATATTACACAACTGATGTTTTAGCAATGTTTGTGTAAGGCTACAAATTTCTTTCTTTTTTTTGTTTTTTTTGCGAGTGCAAAATAAAAAAATAAAATAAATAAAATAAAATTCGTGACTGTTAAACCCCGGAAACGTTTGTGGTTGGCCCGGATGCTGGGTAGACACACGCACGTGGGTTTCCTGAGCCTTGTGTTTTGGCACCGCGCGCAGCCATGTTAAAGTCTAAAACGTTTGTTAAAAAGACCCGCTCGGGTAGCGTGTTGAAAATAGTACGTGAGCACTACTTGCGTGATGATATCTGGTGCGGAAGTGAAGTTTGCAGCGACTGTAAGGACGAGGCTCCGGTTCTGCAGCGTCATGCGTGTTTAGAGAGCGACCTGTGCAGCTTCCCTCACTACCTCATCCCGGACACTAATGTAGTCCTACACCAGGTGCCAGTTCTCACTCAATACTATCATTTATTTATTTTTAATATATTTTCCCTATCATTCTATTTTTGTGAAAACTACACTTTCTTTTCTTGGCAAATCTAACTGGATAAACTTGTTTCATATTCAGAAAATGCTAAATTGCTATTCCTATACAGTGTTTTTATCATTGCATATTAATTATACATTTAAAAATGACAAAGCTGAGCTTTTAAGGGTAGATTTCTGTTGTAAAGTAGGCAACAAGCTGAAATACAGATGAGGTGTGTTTAATATGAGGCGGTATCAAAAAGTTTTGAGACTTGTTCTGTAACCCGCCAGCAGATGGCAGCACAATGCAGCGCACACAGTCGCTGGGAACAAAAACCTCTATAAGTCAGTGTGCCAAAAGACATCGTCATGTACATCTGAAGCCGTGCAACTGGTGCTACGTCTGCAGTTTAGTCTGCGCTGCGAGTTAGAAGAAAGAGGGAACGTGAAATTCTGCGTGAAACTGGGAAAATCTGCCACAGAAACATTTGACACAATTCGGCAAGTTTACAGCGACGCTGTTCGCAAGAACGTCACTGGAAGGTGACGAGAGATCAACGGCGACTTGTGCATAATGATCGTCGGAGAACAATCCGCAACATTGCTGCCGTTGTCGGTGTGTCATACGGAACAGTCCAGGCATCACTGAACAGGAACGGATGATCCATGATGACAGTGCATCCTGTCACCAAGCTCTCCTCACATGTGAGTTTCTCGCTGGAGACGACATGATCTCACTTCCGCATACACCCTACTCACCAGATTTGGCTCCTGCAGACTTCGCCCTCTTCCCGAAGATGAAGTTGCGCCTCCAAAGTCGCTGTTTCCAGCATGAAGCGCTGAAACTGCTTGACTCACTTCAATAAGAAGACTCCCAGGACATATTACAGAAATGGCAGGAACGCTGGAAATGCTGTATTGCTGTTTAAGGGGACTATTTTGATGGTGATAGTGTGTAAACAAAGTACTTTTTTTTTTTTCTTTTCTTTTTTTTTTTTAAACTGAGCTAGTCTCAACTAGTCGATCCCATCATGTGATTGATCTAAACGATTATCTAAACGGGCCATTCAATTTTGTGTATTGCACTAATGTTGGTGAGATGTGTACAGTGTTTACGGTCATCATGATTAACTTCAATAAGCATCTTTTATGAGCATGAGATGACTTTGATTTTCTGACAGATCGACATTCTGGAGGACCCCCTGATCAGGAACGTGATCATCCTGCAGACGGTTTTACAGGAGGTCCGACACAGAAGTGCTCCAGTGTACAAACGGATTAAAGATGCCATCCACGACAAGGAGAAACATTTCTATACATTCACTAATGAACATCACAAGTAGGAAAACCTACCTTCAGTAGATTAAAATGTATTAATAAACATTTTGATTGTGATGATTTAAAAAAAAAAAAAAAAAGTTGGCATTTCACAGAAAAAAAATTATTAAGCATTTTAAATAAATGACTTCTACTTAAAGGCTATAACAATCATGTAACTGTGAAGACAGTGTAGATTTAACATTTATATAGGTCTATAAAGGGATCTATAGGGGTGTGTGTGTCTAAGCTGTTTATAAATCCAGATTATACAAGTGTGCCATAAACACACTTGAAACGCACACTACACGTTTACTTCGTATGCTACAGTATGTCTAAGTTGAAAAATTTATAAAAATATTGTCGAATTGTTCTTCCTCCTGTAAGAAATACTTTAAAACTGTAACGTCTGATTTTAATACTGTGTCTTAATAATAATAGTGTCTTAAAATACTGAGAATTTTAAGTACAAAAAACTGAAATATTATTAAGTACTAAAATACTGTTAAAAAGAAGAGTTCAGACGATCAGTTAGTGATTCAGTAACTATAACGAGCGTGTTTAACACTTATTTACATGTTTTAATAGGAATTATAATGACATTAATTATATTGATCTGACTTATTTATTTTTCCTGTTTAAGGATTGTTCCAGCTTGCTTATATTTATAACGTAAATGTGACACCATGTTGTTTGTGATTAATCCCAGGGAGACGTTTGTAGAAAGGGAGCAGGGTGAGAGTGCCAACGACCGCAACGACCGAGCCATTCGCGTGGCGGGAAAGTGGTACTCTGAGCACCTGAGCAAATCACCGAGCAGTGCAGAGGTGAAAGTGGTGCTGCTCACAAACGACCGCGCGAACAAGGAGAAGGCCGAGCAGATCGGCGTGATCGCCTACAAATGTGTGTAAAGACGTGTTTCGGTTTCATCTGATCTAAATTAGTTCTGGGAACGTTTAGATCCATGGCTTTTTTTTTTTTTTTTTTTTAACTTCTGTACAGGCGAGGAGTACATCAGAAGCCTGATTGGCAATCCCGAGCTGGTCGACAGACTGGCACTGACCTCTGATGATCAAGTACGGACCATGATTAATTTTGTTGTTTGTTTTGTTTTCCTTTTCTTGTTCACCCCAAACATATTAAGTGTTACTGAGTTTCTCAGTTTAATTCATTTATTTGTTCATCAGTATTCATGAATTCATGTCTTTGTGTCAGAATGAGATCAGCGGCAGTAAGGTGCTTTTCCCCGAGCATCTGCCTCTGTCCAGGATCCAGACGGGTATCAAGAGCGGCGCCTTTCTGCAGGGCTCGTTCCGGGCAAATACCGACAACTACCTGGAGGCCACCGTCTTTATCCATGGAGAAGGAGACCAAATCACAGAGGTACGAGATGTCTATGAAATGTTTTTTTTTTTGGTATTTTTATCATGAAAAAGTGGACACATGATAATACACTGGCTTTTCAGGGTGTGAATTGGAGAGATTGGTCTTTCTAGGGTCCTTGTTAAACTACTCCTTTAACACTGTTAAATTAGTTATCACATAACTGTTATATATATATAATTGTGATGGGGGGGGGGGGAATGCATGAATAAAGGCAACAGTAGAAGAAGAGTATTTTCTAATTTTGCTGTGAGTGATTTAGGGGATTGTATTCAGTGTGTAAAATTGTATATATTTATTAATTTATTTTGAATTGGCATAAAGTAATCTCCTTGTTTTTATTCTTACACAAAAATTGAAATAACATAATCCTGGGGTTCAGTACTATAATCATGCATTATGCTACAGGAAGTGGATTATGTCTGACAAGCGTACACAACGAAATATCACTTCTCCCCCTGGAACATGGCACAGTATTGTTAATAATGAATGAAGTGCTACATAGAATTTGTAGGCTACAAATAATAGGCAAATAGGTTTATGCTTTAATACAGTGATACCACCAGTATATACCATAAATTTATCACTGTAAATGTCTGTGTGTGTCAGGTTCTCCTTCAGGGCCTGCAAAATCTGAACCGGGCTGTTCATCAGGACCTCGTGGCCATTGAGCTCTTCCCCAAAGAACGCTGGGTCGCTCCTTCTTCTGTGGTGCTGCAGGACGATCGGCAGAATGACGAAGACACAGAGGAAGAGGAGGTCGAGAAGAAGGTGATTAAAGCACTGATAGACGTTATTAAAAGCTTCGTATGTATTGTGCATTTACTGTATGTGTGTACATCGTCAAAAAATAGATTAGCGATAAATTCAGCTAGAAAGTAAATCTAATTATTTTTATGTATATTAATATTAATTTTATTTTTTTGGGGGATCAGTTGGAGAGCCCTGTACTGGATACCACTCTGCTAAAGCCCACTGGCCGTGTGGTGGGGATTATCAAGAGGAACTGGCGGCCGTTCTGCGGGATGCTCAACCAGTCACAAATCAAAGAGGTCAAGAGAAGAAAGTGCATTATTTCAGCTTTAAATGCAGCGCATGTTTTGATCAATAGTAATTTTTAACTGTGGTAATTTACTTAATGAGGAACACAGTAATGTACAGTTAAACCTTGGATTGTGAGCATAATTTAATTACGGAAGCATATTTGTATAGTAAAACACACACATATCAGTGCGAATTTCCCCATTAGAAAGAATGGAGAATCCAACTATTCGTTCCACAACCCAAAAGTATTCATATATAAATAATTAATACAAAATATAAAGTAAACATAAAACAAATTATCTTGCACTTTACCTTTGAAAAGAATAATGACGGAGCAGTATTTTCATTAGTGTGTGTGTGTGTGTGTGTGTGTGTGAGTGATTACCCATAATCCCGCAGTGCACGAGTGAAGAACCATCGGCTCAGTCGTGATCATGTGTCGCAGACGAAGCACATGCACATATTACTCATATGTCAAGACCTCGCTCGTTTATCAAGTTAAAATAAATTTTTTAAATTACTCGCAGACCAGGTTACTCACAATCCAAGGTTTCACTGAATATACTGTAGTTTTTATAAAAAATGATTGGCACTTCCGTCTGGTCTGGTTTTTGCTGGTACTTTTGTACAGCTACCTACAGCTTGAATTTAAGGCATTTTTTCCCCCCACAGGCCACCAGGCATCTGTTCACTCCAGCAGACAGACGAATCCCACGGATCCGCATCGAGACACGTCAGGCCTCCACGCTGGTGGGACAGAGGATCATCGTAGCCATCGATGGTTGGCCGAGGAATTCCAGATATCCTAACGTGAGTTTGTGCTGCCAGGCTGCTCTAGTGATCTCTTATATTTTTATATAAATACAAGTGACACTTTTGTATACGTACTAGTCTCTTTACATTCCATCCATGATGATGTATTAATGTGTATCCCAGGGCCACTTTGTGAGGAACCTAGGAGGAGTAGGTGATAAGGAGACCGAGACGGAGGTTCTGCTTTTAGAGCACGATGTCCCGCATCAGCCTTTCTCGCAGGCCGTGCTCAGCTTTTTACCCAAAATGCCTTGGAGTATCACAGAGGAGGTACAGATCGACTGTAGTGTTTTTGTAATCAGTGTTCTTTGTTAGTTCTCTTGGCCATAGTTCTGCTCATTAGATTCAGAATGTCGTCTTCCTGTCAGGATCTGAAAGTGAGAGCGGACCTGAGGCACCTGTGCGTGTGCAGTGTCGACCCTCCAGGCTGCACAGACATTGACGATGCGTTACACTGTCGTGACCTGGACAACGGAAACCTGGAGGTATGTATTTGTGAGTGAGAGAGAGTTTGTGAGAGTTCGTGAATTTTGTTTTGAAAAGTATTTGGTAGGAAGTAGATAGTATTCTTGCACAGTATGTCATCTCCTCTGGGTTTTAATGCATTCTGATCCCCAGAAGAATTTAATGGTGAAATATTTCTGATATACTGACTATAGACGCTTACTGCCCCAGGTTGGTGTCCATATCGCAGACGTGAGCCACTTTATCCGGCCAGGAAACGCGTTAGACCAGGAGGCAGCCAGCAGAGGCACTACTGTTTATCTGTGTGGAAAGGTAAACTCGTAACATGCCCGAATGCAGTTTATCCTATAATATAATTTTTTTATAATTGTTTCTGCTGTGTTTCTCACAGAGGATCGACATGGTTCCTGAGCTTCTGAGCTCGAATCTGTGTTCTCTACGTTCCAACGTGGAAAGGTAAGGGGATTGATGGCACTTAGGCCTTCATCACTTGACACCGACAGCCACACAACGATATTGTACACATTGCTCTGAATCATAAATATTGACACCCTGTCACATCTCACTCCCTTTTTTTCTACTTCTGTCCCCTGCAGATTGGCATTTTCTTGCATTTGGGAAATGAACCACAATGCTGAAATCATAAACACCCGCTTCACCAAGAGCGTCATCAATTCTAAGGTAGGTGCCTTAAAAAAATAAAAAAAAACGCAGGGTGCTATTACAGTATTATTTCTTCATCTTATAGCAATTCTAGATAAGCACTGTTTAATATTTTATGTTCATAAAACCTGCAGCGATCGGGTATTAACAGAATGATGTCCTTTCAGGCCTCTCTGACATACGCCGAGGCTCAGATGCGAATCGATGACTCCAGCATGAACGACGACATCACCAAGAGCCTCAGGGGTCTGAACAAGCTGGCCAAGATCTTAAAGGGCCGGCGAATTGAAAAAGGGTAACAATGACATTAATCAAGCAGTTAAATTTAATCCATTTAATTAATTTGTGTATTAATTACATTTAGTTTGTGCATTATTGTGTATTATTTATTATTTGCATATTGTCTCCTGACTATCGATGACGTCATAGAGCCCTGACGCTGTCCTCCCCTGAAGTACGGTTCCACATCGACAGTGAGACTCACGACCCTATAGACCTTCAGACCAAAGAGCTAAAGTGAGTGCAGGATTTTGAGTTAGTTAAAAAAAATATTTTTAAAAATGTCTCACCACATATTCACCGTTAAACAATTTCTAAAAATTTTCCCAGAGAGACCAACTCCCTGGTGGAGGAGTTCATGTTGCTGGCGAACATCTCCGTGGCGCAGAAGATCTTTGAGGAGTTCTCCGAGTGTGCTCTTCTCCGCAAACACCCTGCGCCTCCTCCATCCAATTACGACATCCTTATCAAAGCTGCCAAGTCAAAGGTACGTGTTAAATCTACCATACAGGATCCTTTGCTCATAGTGCATAGAGAGTGAACATTTAAGCAGCCATCTTTATTATCAAGCTGAACAGCTTACATCCCTGTTGAGTTAGTAATGTCGAGTTATTAATTATTTTCCTACACCAACATGCTCCTTTGGGTTGTATTCTTAAACATTACTTGACCATTTTTTTTTTGCTTGTGATAATATACAGGAGCTCCTGTGTGTGTGTGTGTGTGTGTGTGTGTGTATATATAAAACTGATTACAGGTAGTCCCCGACTTATGAACATTCGAGCAGATACGAACGGATCGCGGTTCTACTTCCTGTTCAATCACAGAAGTAGCTCACCTGTATTTTACAAAAAATAGACACTGCACTGCACCAGATACCAATATTTATAATTATATTCAATCTTCATCAAAATTACATTTTCAGTATGTAAGTGAATAACTAAAAAGTCTAAAGTCCAGTATATTTTATGTGTGGGTGTGCGGGAGAAATGAGTCGACGTCACCGATTTCATGAATCAGTCCAGGTGCATGATGATAGAAAATGTCTGTCCTGTAAATCCTTCCTACGATGAATAATCCTAATTTCGAAAATCCTCAACAAGACAGAGTTTACAGTCTAATACAGTGGAAACAGCTCTGAGACAAACTGCCATTCGGGATTCCCCTCCCCATTTAAAGGTGCAGAGACAACACTGTGAGCTTTAAGTGCTCTTTAGGTGCTATTGTTTTTTGGCCACATGATGGCAGTGTGGGGAAAGAAGACAGATTGAAGTGGATTGTTTATTACACTGTATATTCGTGTCAAAGGCGTATAAGACTCACTTTGTCAGACTTAAGAACAAATCGGACTTACAAACATGCTCCTGGAACAGAATCTTTAAATATTTTGGCATTTCCAGTAATATGAAAAGAAACTTTTGTACTAAACTGTACCCTTTTCCGCCTCAGGATCTAGTGATACGAACCGATTCAGCCAAGGCTCTGGCGGATTCTCTGAATGAGGCAACTCTGGAGGATTTCCCCTACTTCAACACACTGCTGCGTATTCTGGGTACACGCTGCATGATGCAGGCCGTTTACTTCTGCTCCGGCATGGACAGCGACTTCCACCATTACGGCCTGGCGTCTCCCATCTACACACACTTCACCTCGCCCATCAGAAGGTGAGGGAGCCTTGCCCCTACACTGCAGCAAACATAAATACACCACCTTCATGCTCTTCCCTTCTTATCCTGACACGTCCATCGCTCTCGAATAGAGTCAACGTGGACTCATCAGACCACATGACTTTTATCCATTGCTCCAATGTGCAATGTCTTTATGCTTCCTAGCAAAGTATAATCTATTCAAATGAAAAAAATTCGAGCAAAATCTGAATGAAAATGTTGGACAAATGAAAAGAATAAATGCAAAGCAAAAACTTTGGTTGAAAAATAAATAAACCGTGAAAGTGTTGATATTTTAAAAGAATAAGCATAAAGGGGCCGTGTCTTTAGCGGTTTTTCTGGGGGGGGGGGGGGGGGGGGGGGGGGGGGGGGG
>JAQMYG010000010.1:8999400-9013847 GCA_030014215.1 Clariallabes teugelsi
TGCATTTTGTTTTATTTGAGTTATTAAAGCTCTGCAAATACTGCATGATCTTGGGTTATTTTGATGTGTTGTGATGTTATTTCCTTTAAATATACACTCTAAAAAACAAAATTATATTTTGAATTTAGGAGAAATATTGTCATCGGTTCACAAAAAAACAGTCTTGAGATAAACAAGACTGTTTATCTCACCAATACATGCGTTCAATACTCTGACTATTTTGCAGAGGTCTCTTATTTTTTCCCCCAGAGCTGTATATACATAGCAAGTCCCCAGCTTACAAACATTCGAGTTACGAATTTCCGCAGATATGAACAAATCACGGAAGTAGCTCACGTGTATTGTATAACAAATAATAGACACTGGAGTGCACCAGATACCAATATTTACAATTATATACAATATTTTCAGTGTGTAAGTGAATGGAAAAAATGTCTACAGTCCGGTATATTGTGTGTGCATGTGGAGGTGCAGGAGAAATTAGTCAGGTGCATCGTTTTACATTAATCAGTCCGGGAGCACGATGGTAGAAAATCTCTGTCCTGTAAAGCTGTCCCGATGGTGAATAATTCTAATTTTAGGAAAACCCCTCACGATTTGGTGGCGCAGTCTCGCAAGAGTATAGTTTTTTACATTTTTATTTATGCTTTACATTGTATATTTGTGTTGAAGGTGTATAATACTCACTTTGTCCAACTTATGAAGATGCTCCCGGAACTGAACTCATTCACAAGTCAGGGACTTGCTGTATATACTGTATATATATAATTGATCATTAACAAAAGTGAAACGTTCAAATCTTTTATCCACAATTCCTCCCAAACCATTTATGGGAATTGGACCGAACCTCCACAAAACCTTTTTCAGAAAATATGGGTATTTTGAAAGATACAAGATTTAACCATCCAAAGATTTAGTGATGTGGCCTTAGTAATGAGTGTTGCAGGGCATGATTGCTTTATTTTACAGTTCATGTGTAACTGACTTGTATGGTTGATGTTAATACTACAGATGTGCACTAGCTGTTTCATTGTGTCGCTTGCCTGTGAAGCATACTGTAGGTGACACATAGGGATCACTTTCCATTGTTATATCAGCGTCCTCACACTTATCCTAAACCATTCATGGGAAAATTGATCGAACTTCTGAAAAACCTTTATTAGGAACCATAGATGTGCAATAGCTATTCCATTTTAAGAACTATCACGTTCAGAGGGAAGGCGTCAAGTCTTCTTTTGTAGTCTCAAATTTTATTGCTGTTTATTAAATTCCAGGTTCATCACAGTTTAGGAGTCACGATCAGTGTGGATGTATTTGACTTCACATGCAAGTTTAACTACAGAGCCTAGACTTTAAGTGTGAAAGACGAGATAATTCACTCAGAACTTCTTTTCAATTTCATATCAAATTCATATCATATTCTTTATTGCAATTTGGCCAAAAAAATCAAGACAAAAACACAGATTTAATGCTGCACAGAACAACATTAAATACACTGATTATTGCTCTCATGCACTTTAGTGGTTCTGATTATGGATTCATAAATAACCAAGAGCATAAAATCAATATACAATAAACAATTGCAAAAAAGGAAAAAGATAAACTAAAATCGATTAAAAAAATTATAATAAACCAATTCATGCCAGAACACTATTATATTCAGTAATTCAGATACTTAAATAAGAGTTAGAGCATTCATCTATTTATCACAATTCAAGTTTTCTTAGTTTCTGACAGAACTCCATGAGGTATGATTGTTCCATAACATTGCTTTGTTTTGTGATGGTAAAGATTTTTTATTATTTTTTTTTAAAGGCACCTGTGCAAGACTTCACCGTATAACAGCATGGAGATTGGGTATAAAAGCACCGGGGTAAACAGTTCTTCTGAGCTTTGGGAGAAGAGAGGAAAGACCTGGAGTCCCTGATCCGTCCCTCGTGTTCAGTGGGATGGCAATAACAGCTGGAAAAACACCACAGCTGGATTTCAACTGTCTGACTTAACAGTTAAATTAACGTGCATTAAACGGTGATTAACTTTGGTTTAACTAAAACTCTGAACATTGAACAACTTGACTATAACTGAACCTAGTGTACACTTTGATAGGAACAGCTCTAGCAACATTCAGGCAAATGTCTGATCATCTGGTAGCAGGACAAATGCATTAATAATCGACCAAATACAGGTCAAGGGCTTCAGGTAATGATCACACCTCGCCACAACCTTGAGATGTTTGAGCTAGAACACATGATGGTCCGTTCCTGTCAGCACAAGTACAGGAATCTGAGCCACTGAACAGCCTGAAGCTCTAGACTTTTATGCATTGTGTGCTCCTGATTAGATAACTGCCGTGAACGCACAGATGTTCCTAATAAAGTGAACGGTGAGTATATCATAAAATACGTTTGTGCCTTCAAATGTTTTTTTGTGCAGTTTAGTGAAATGAATGAAATAATAACTTGTGTGTTACCTTCGACTTAGTGTGTTTAGAGTGAGTGAGTCCCTCCTCGGTTGTGTGTGTGTCCTGCGGCTCCTTGCTCTGGCTGTCTGTACTGATGCCGTCCATTAGGCTGGTGGTGCACGTGGAGTACGTGTTATAACCGCTGTCCACCTGGACACACAACACGAGGGACGGATCACACGCGGGCCAGAGACGGGCAAAACCAACAGGGTACACAGGACAGCCAAAACGTACCCAAAGTTCAAAGACATGTTTGATGGACTAATTTTTGCACACTAGCTATGAATCACAATAACAATGGGAGTCAACTTTAAAATCCATCAGCCATGCATATCTGCATGTAACTCCAATGTGATGGTAGATTATTTCTTACATACTGTACTGTATTATGTTGCATTAGGCTCCGCCTCCCAGAGTCTGGAGGCAAAATCGTTCCATAAACCTCTAAGTGATCTGGATTAAAATGTGAATTGAATTAAAACATTGAAAATGTGCAAATTACAGATTGTCCTGGATCTTTAAAAAAAAAAAAAAAAACATTAAGTGTTGTGAAGCATCAGTGCAAAAGGAAAATGTAAAGGTGAAGGAAATCTGAAATTGGTATCAAACGGTTAATAAAATGTTTTTTTTTTTAAAGCAATAATTTTTCCAGCACGGTTTTTGAAAACATTTTTTTATATTAGGAAATGAATGCATTTAATTTTGATACTTTTCTTATCATGTACAATAGTGCTGTTTATTTCTATGAGATTTTTTTTTTAGCTTAACGAGTCCGTTTCAAGGGTGTATAAAAGCTCGGCTGAAATTAATTTCCGTTATTTCTCATGCATAGGCGATGATCTCATGTCGGGGATGTCTTTAATGACAAGGAGAACATCGTCTACATTTCATTTAATGTTCGTTTACGATCCTAACCGATAGCGTTATATTGATTGGTACCTTTTATACCACTCCATCAGATTCCTGAGACTTTACACCAGATAATTAAACAGAACAGAATAATTTAAGTTTTAGACTTAAAATGATCTGCCGTGTCACTTCTGCAACAATACAGTTCAGTGACAAGCGGCGGGAATTTTAAATTAAATAAAAGCAAGATTTTTTAAAATTATAGCACTAAGAAGAGATCATTACAGTTAATTAAGAATAAAAGCCTTGAGATCCTGGCTTAATTTGTGTAAAACTGTTTGGAGCTTGTTTCAGCGTGTTCCTGAAGAACATCTGCTCCTTCACAGCAGCTGGTGGTCACCACTCGAGCTTGATGACAACAGATTACGTCAGCTGAAGCCGTTAGTGAAAACCACACCAGTCGAATGGTTTGATGTTAAGGCTGGTGTTTTGATGTACATCCTGAAATGATTACAGAAATACTTCGGACCTAATTTCATTGAATCCTGCTAGCCTTACTAGTTGAGGGCGCGCATACAGACCTGCATGCTAACATCATAGGGCACCGTGCTCCCTTCAGCCAGCAGCGACACGAACATGCGGGTGCTCTCGGCATTGGACACGCTCCCCGTCCTCGAGCTGCTGAGGCGACAGAACTCCTCTGCGCTCGCCACTTCTTCCTCTTCCTCCTCCTCGTCTACAGGGAATGGGAGAGGTGACTGCCGTTCCAGCTCGTCCTCGTGTGGCTTGCTCTGCTCCATCCTGTCCGAGTCGGTCGATGACTCTCGGCTCTCGTCACGTGCATCGAAGACCCTGGGCGAGCAGGAGTCCAGCTCCATAGCGGGTAAAGGCTTGCTAGGGGTGATGTCGTCCTTGTCCTGGAGGACGGAGGAGGAACTGCTGGTGTAGTGAGGGTGGATTGGGGAGCAGCTGCGGATGGGAGAACATCCCTCCACGTACGGGCTCTCGCCACACCGGTTTACGGCGGCGTTCTGGCTACAGGAGGGAAGACCATCCGGAGACAAGAAGGACAGTCGCTTCCTCTCACCTAGAAAAGGCAGAGGAGGAAAAAGAGCTTCAATCACAAGGCCCATATACACATTTATGCATATCTAATATACATTACATATACATACGCACACATGCAAGTCTATTTTTCTGCAAATATCTGCCTGATGCAACAATCAGGTTCTCAAAGAAGTCACACAAAATTATGGATGTGTTATATGACGCTATTTGGTTTCCGACATCATGTTATTTTCCAACACTTTTCCAGATACTGTACCTGACTGTGGTGTAACCGAGTGCTGCAGGACGATAGGGGACACGGTGGGGGACTTAAACAGAGGAGATGAGCGTTCTGGAAACATGGGACTGGTCACGCTGCCCAGACTATAAGCACGACCTCGTTCCTGGATAGGACTGGATGAGAACTGACCCTGGAACAGAGAGAATAACGACACTATACGGTGATTTAAGGTACAGTATAAGAGATTCCCACATATTATAGTCAAGGTGACATAAAAAAGAAAAGCTGTTATACGAGTATGCAAGATTTTAAGTATACTAAAGTGGCAGTTTTTGAGTTCAAAAGTACTAACAGAGATATTGCTAAGTATATAACAAAGTATATAACAAGTAAAGTATGCAAGAATTCATGTATGCTATAGTTCGAAGTACATTCTTATGATAGTATTTAAGTACCGAAGGTGTTCTAGTGCTCAAGTATACCACCAGTAAGAGTTTGTACATGCTGTCTAGTATACTAACATGTAAATATCTAAGCATTACGATTCTACAGTTGTTGGGCATATTCATGTCCAGCACTCACGGACGAAGGCGTTACGGCGTTACTGATCCCACACTTCACAGGTGACACGATGACCGATGACATCATCTCCCTGCTCCCAGCATGCGTCTCTCTCTCCGGGCTGGGAGGGCTGGATGAATCCGAGCCGCTGGCATGGCCATCCAGGAAAAGCTTTCGTCTCAGGGAGGAGGAGCTCAGGCTCTCCTGGACCTGGTCCGAGACCTCGTCCGTCTTGTAGTAATCACCTGGAAAGGGTTGAACAACAAACACACAAATTCTGACCTTTCAGACAGACTAGTATAGAAAATACTCCCGTACAAAAGTAACATGTAGATATCAGTTAAACTGGATCGAGATTCTTGATCTTACCTAATACTTTTTCGATATCAAAGTCCACAGGTAAAGACAGAGTCGTCTGAGAGGCTGCTGCGAGTCACAGAGGAAACAAAACACACAGATCATTCAAAACCCTTTAAAACACCATCAAGAGTATAATACAACACGGCTCGATCGTGAAAGACCAACCGTGTGTTTTCTTCGCCGAGGGATGTTCCTCTGATGGAAGGGGCGACGACAAAGCTGAAACTGAATGAATGAGGAAATGTCTAAATATTGTGTGCATAAAACAAAGCATGTCACAAAACACTAATAATATGCCACACGCTCATAAAAACAGGAAACGTTCCGGAAACGTTCTCAGGAAATCTGCTCTTGCCTTTGAGGGATTTATTTTTTATTTTCTGTAACAATATAGATATGGCACAAGCGTTAAGATTTAATTAATGCAAGTGTCATTTTTGTGGACTTCTTCTTACATCATGTTTATGACCTTGAAAGTGTTTTTCTTCTATTGTTTTTTTCCTTTCTTGGCCTCAGGTTCATATATTAACATCTCAGTATAAAATGGTTGTTCTGGTACATTGTCCAGACTGACTGTTGAACCCTGGCTTCAAGTATCCTGATTCCTGTATCATCTAATGCTCTGGTCATATCCAGAGGGACTTATTACAATTTACAGTCTTAGAACTTTTACAGGACTTTTTTCTGAATTTGTGCAGCATACCGGAAGATAAAATATAACTGGGTATGGATAGTATGACCTGACTTACGTTTCTCATGGCTGAGCAGGATTTGCTGTTTACTCGCCACTGGTCCCCATGGCGACGGAACTATAGTACCTTTAGTGAAAAACTACAGAAGAAAGAAATTTACTGAACCTCTATTGAACAATTTTGAATCAATGCACAAAATGTTAGTGTACAATTCAAATATGCAAGTTTGAATATGAAAAAATTTTTTTAAATCTGCAAGTATTTGTTAGTCATATTTTATACAAATATTTTAGAATTTCATTGTATCACCCTGTAAAATCGTGAAATGATAAAATGTGAAATATCGCCAAGTGTAAAACCAAAATGTCTCACTTGTTCGATCGCATTTTGACGCTTTTGCTCAATTTCAGCGTCCGTCCTTAAGGAAAGAAAGAATAAAACACAATCGAGCTGTTATGAGCCAAGTTAGCTTTCACTATAGATTCCAGCTGTAAAACATACAGAATGTTTTACCTGGTCTGGCTCATGAATAAAGCCTGGCGGTGAATATCCTCTGGGTCTATGTGCACCGGGAGGAGGCTTGCCATTTCATCGATGGACCATTTGAACTTTGCTGGTGTCTGAAAATGATAAATTCTGTTCAATTCCCTTGAAAATCAATTAGTAACAGTGCACCAGAACGACACATTCAGAAACATAAACAAAATATTCAAGACTAACAATCTATTTAACGCTTGCCTGAGGATTGATTTAGTTATGCATCACGATTATTGTGTGTGGCAATTCACGTATGAATCCAAAATCTATTTTTATTATTATTATTATTTTTATGTACTAAAAAAATGCATGTTTGCATTTGGGGTGGTAAATGTCACCATTCCTCTATAACTATACAGGTGGCGCACTCTAAACTATTCACATACGGGCAGGCAGCACAGCATTTTGAGTGGTAAAGTTTGTTGAGAATTGTACTGAAATCTTTATTTTTTTTAAACTAATTTTGAATTCGAAGGCACAGGTTTTATGCCAGATGCCCTTCCTAACACAACCCTCCCATTTCTTTTTTTTTTTTTATAATCGAGCTTGGGACTGGGTAGTATGGTGTGTGGCAATCCACCGGGGCTCGAACCCAGATCCTCAGATCATCAAATTACATAGACAAATACAAGTACATACACAAATAATGGGTATTTATCCTCCATAGTACATATTGCTGTCTATATTCGTTTTCCTCTTATTGATAGTCTATTATTGATATCCCTAGTATTGATAGTCTTGAAAAAATATTTTGAGTCCTATGTGTTTATTGCCCTGATGCCCTAATGGAGCACCTTGTTGTTTTCATGTATACACGTTATATAAGGGAAGTGCAGTTAAAAACCACAGTACTTTGTGTGATTTATTTTGTAATGAAATGAATTGCTGAAAGTTTGCGACCCTCTGATCTGGAGACATTAACATGAGATGGGGGACATTAAGATAAAGGATTGAAGCCATGTTTGTGTCTGTAGGTTACTCACAGCTGAGGAGGCCCTGGAGCACTTAAACACAGAAGGACTGGGCACCAGTGACTCGTGCAGGCGGTGGTAGTCGGTAGGACTCTCAAACGGGTTAAGGAAGCCGGGTCTGGCCGGAGTTTCTGGTGTTATCTGGATCTCAGCTACATCTCCCATCCTTCCTCAGAGACTGGAACAGAACCCTGAAGCCAAGCTGCATAAACCCACAACCACAACACAGTGTTAGGCAGAAATCTCTAAATATCTATTGTTCTTATCACAAAATACAGAGCTATGTTTAACTACAAAACATTATTATTAGTAATAAAAAAAATATTTAAAAAAACACAACAACAACAAGCCATAGTTACTTACACAAACACTAACGCAAACCCAGGCACCCGTTTCCTCACTGGTCTCTAAGCTGGTTCAAACATTTGATTTAATTTTCCCTCAACAGTCGCTCAGCCAATCACAATCCAGAACGAAAACGCGCTGGCCAATTAGAACGACGCGCAAAAATATGACGTCGCATATCACTTCCGTTCAAACGTCCCGGAACTTTATTGATATACTGTACGTTTTTTTTTTTTGGTGTTAACGTGATCGGTCATTTATTTAACCTACTTACGAAAATATATGTATATAGGTGTGAATTTGTATTTTAATAAAGTAGCGATTAATTTACTGATCGGAGAGGAAATCCCAAACGAAGAGTAAGGAAGAGGATTGTTGTTGCTAAGCTACCGGTTATGGCTAGTGCGGCGAACACAAACATGAACGCCGTGCGGGAGACGATGGACGGTGAGAGCGCGGTCTGTCTCTGAGTGTCACCTTAGCTGCAGAGTAAAATGCAGAA
Source organism: Clariallabes teugelsi (assembly GCA_030014215.1). Classification (NCBI taxonomy): domain Eukaryota; kingdom Metazoa; phylum Chordata; class Actinopteri; order Siluriformes; family Clariidae; genus Clariallabes; species Clariallabes teugelsi. The sequence continues at coordinate 9,007,967 of JAQMYG010000010.1, forward strand.
TTTATTACGTGTTAGTTTGGGTTGCGTGTTGTTTAATGTGTACGCTAATAACGCCGGATAACTGTTACCGGTAGAATGATAAAACGTATATTATTTTATTAAGTGATTAAATAAATAAATACATAATTCATAATTGATTGTACGACATTTAAACACGTATTCGGTATCCTGGGATGTCTAAAAAGTACCAAAAAATGACCTAGGAAAAAAATATATAATGAGTCGTTTTTGTGAATAGTAAGGAATATTTTATTCGGACACGCCCCCTAGCCTCCTCGAGCCACGCCCAGTAGTATAACGATCCAGTGATCACGTGACTTATTTGTGTATTTCAGATATGATCTGATCATCTTCACACGGAGGTCTGAGTGTTAGTGGAAGTTTGAATCATTTTAGTGACTCGGTTCTTTGAATCTCGTTCATCAGAATAAACGAATCTTTTTTTTTTTTTTTTAGTCATTTAGTTAATTTCGTTCTTTTGATCAGAAATTAAATAAAATGTTGCATTTTCAATAAAAAGACCCCCAATACGTCTACATACACAAATTTTCGCTATAGTTCCAGTAATGAAAATATTACAATGCAGCTAAGGACATATTATAATAAACAGAATGAGTAGCTCACCTCTCATATCTTCTAGTCTGAATCATTTGTTCTTTTGAATCTATTGCACCGCATAGCGTCTATGGGAGTCACGTGACAAAGGAACGAACGACTCGGAGTAGAAGAGTCATTAAGAAAGAACCGTTCAATTCTATTTCCTTTACATAACCTACGGAGGTTTTGCGATGCTTTGCGCATGCGCGCCCAGGAGAAAATGAACGAATCACTCTCCAAGACGACTCGTTCTTCTGAGTCACGTTAAAGATTCGTTCAAAAAGTTCACTACTAAGTGTTCGACTCACTGTGCTTCTCCAAAACACACACACACACACACTCTCACACTCCCATTCACACCTTTATTTAAAGCCTCACAGGTGTGAATAGGTCTGATGTTTCTAACTGCTTATTCCTGTTCTCTGTGATTATACCACAGCACTTCATTAAATCTGATTGGTTTAGGAGTGTTAGGTCCTCTGCTTGACTCGCTAGGTCCCACCAACTCTCATGGATCGAGAAAGATGTAGATCAAGACCTGTTGTAAAATCGAATAAGGTTCAGTCAGTAAAATTTTCCTCAAGTTAAAATGTGAGGAGAATAAAGCATGGAGGTGGTGGACAGTCCTGTAAAACACATTTGAATATCAGCTCCCAGGTTCCGGGATAAATCCCAAATAGGGTTAAATGGGAAGCTAGTGCGCTATGTAGGATGATAAAATCCAGACACCTGTCCCACACACCAAGTAGTGCCGCTGATTAGGGGTTACAGCGGGATTTGGGATTCAGCCTTGTAGCTCACCTTACGGGTAACAAAAAAAAGAGGCGATTCGGAATTACTTAAAAGGAAAAAGTGTAAGACAAAGTATTAGAGAGTTTATTTATTCATTTTTTTAAAGATGCTTTATTGCTGAAGGTGCATCTGTGACTGGTTTTTGGCAGGCACCTGCTCTCTCCACAGTACTGCGGATCGTACAGACCTGTTTTCACCCATGATGTGTAATTAAAGATTATTAGAACACCTATGACAAGGAGTGATGCGTATAGTTAAAGGCCCAGTGATGTTACCGTCTGTTATAGTCACTCGTGGAATGCCTCTCGCCCAATCGGGTTGCTCGGTCGCAACTAACTGATGTTTTATACACATTATTGAATCATGATGTGTTCAAGACATCGATCCTCTTTTGTCAGCCTAAAGATTACAGTTCTCTCTTCTTGTCATCTAGCAGTGGAAATAAAATCAAACACGGTTCTATGAACCAGTTGACGAGTGAGAAATACCATCAGCATTGTGGTATTGTTCCTAAGTTGTTGTTTTTTTTCCATTTCTGTCTTTCTCAGTTCTCCTGGAGATCTCGAGGCTCCTTAACACTGGGCTTGATATGGAGTCATTGTCCATCTGCGTGCGGCTGTGTGAGCAGGGAATCAACCCCGAAGCGCTCTCGTCAGTCATAAAGGAGCTACGCAGAGCCACAGACACACTTAAGGTTGCAGAAATATTTCATGTTAACTGCACTGCATGTGATAAATTAATCAATTTGCATAAAAATATAAACACTGGATATTTTGCTCCCAAACTACAAATTTCACTAACACACAAAATGGGGATATTTTAATTCCAAAAACTAGTTTTTGTGGCTAATATATATTTGTTTAGCTTAATTTTGTTCTTTTCAATCATTTTCTAAATACCCCCCCCCCCCCCCTTTCTTTTAAACCTTCTGCTCAGCATGTGCTCTTGTCCTTATCTATATATGAACTAAATAAATTACACACACTAATATTTAGTTGGACCGCCTTTTGCTTTGATTGCAGAAAACTTCTTCAGTGCAAACATTTATTTCTCTGAAGTCGCATGAATTTCTCTCCAAGATCTTGTATTGATGATGGGAGAGTCAAAACACTATGTAAAGCCTTCTCCAGCACATTCCAAAGATTCTCAATGGGGTTAAGGTCTGGACTCTCTGTTGGCCGATCCAAGTGTGAAAAGTGTTTTATTCTGCCTGAACCACTCTTTGACAATTTGAGCCCAACGAATTCAGGCATCTTCACCTTAGATTATACCCCTTGCTGTAAATAAATAAATAAATAATCAATTATTGGAAAAACTTGATCATTCAGGTCATCAGCTGACCTCATTTTTTTTGGCACATAACATTGGTGAGTCTGGACCTGACCAACTGGAGCAACCCCAGATCATAACACTGCCTCCAGAGGCTTGAACGGTAGGAACTAGGCATGATGGGTATACTACTTCAAAAAATGTTCTCTGAATACATTTCTTGAAGAAAAAAATTCCAATCACAATTTCTTTCTCAAAAACAATGGTTCATTGGTTCTTCCAGTTTTTAATGTTTACTGTCCATGTGTTGGACAGTTGACCCTCTTGAAACAGAGATATCTTTGCCATGACCTCAGGATATGTCTTTCGACATGGTTGCTTAAGAAATCAGAAGCTGCTTACCGTATCAGTTAGGGATAAATACCTTGTTGGCTCTTACTGCTTTGCTTAGTTTAATCCTATTGGTGACCTTTTTTTTAAATTTTTTATTCTTTTGGTCAGAGTATTGATTTTATACAAATGTTTTTTAATATTATGTTTTAATATTTAGCATTATGTATAAACATTTATTACATATAAATGTTTTCCTGTCTGTTCCAGGCCTCGGACAACAGCGCAAGCCAAGGATAAGTCACACCAGGCTCAATGACTTCAACTGAAACATTGCTCTAGAAGAAATTTCACTAAGAGACTGTAACATTTAATATACGTCACATTTTCCTGCATTTCCTCTTCAGTCTTGTTTTTTTGTTTTCTTTCTTGCTTTTTGTAAAATGTGTGCCTTCATATATCCAGTATTTTAAATGGAATCAAATGTTTGTTATTGTTATAAACCTACGTTTTGTCTATGATTATTGAAGAGTGTGTTAGGTTACACTCTGGCTTTTTGGTTTGTGTCTTATTAGATACCTGGAGATTTCAGCACACAACCAGATGAGGATGCTGAAACAGGATTTGTGCTGTGTTTGTGTTTGTCCACTAGGTGGAGACAAACGCAGCTTTTGTCGCAGTATCCTGTGTAGTTATGGCCAGGTCTGTCTTCACAATAAGATCAGTGGACCTGCTTGTTTACAAACCTGACATATGTATGTGTTTAAGGTTGTCCTCATGCGACGTATATGAGCGTGTAAAGTTTGCAACAGAGCAATTCTCATACATCATGTATGTGTTGGATTTCTGTATCCAAACCCACTTACACTGTACGTTATATGGATGTGTTCATCAAAGTACAGTGTAAATTCATCAACTAAGGTGCAACTTTGAGATGCAACATTTCAGCCTTATGGTGTTACAAATAAACGTACAAAACAAGAGGTGTGTGTGTGTTGTAACTCAAGTTTAGTGACTCTTTGAGAGTGTAAACACAAATCCAATCCAATCTAAACCTCAATCAGTGAATTTGAGTTTTGTTTTTTAATGTTTTTGCTTTACACTTTTTTTTTTTTTTATACAATTACAGTGCTGTGTATCATTTGAAGTGGTAATATCGCCACCTGCTTACTATTATACAGATTAGCCTGATATGCCTCAAATCTCAATCATGTAGCAGGTGTTTGAAATCAAGTGGAGGTGGTTGCACAGTCAGAATTTAGAGAAAGAGACTAAGACTTACTATGACTTAAAGGATATTGTATTCTAATACAAGCTTGGTACTTTTGATACTTGAGTAAATTTGCAGGTGAGTACTTTTGTATTTTTCTTGGGTAACAATGTAAATTGAAGATTTTTACTTGAGTAATATTTTACCTTGAATATATTGAATTTTAATCAAATATAGGGTTTGTCTACTTTGTCTGACAGTGCATCTGGATATTCCAAGTTTCTTATTGCATGTCACAAATATCATAACTCAAGGACCTTAATTAAATCGATTGCAGTATTTGATGCTGTAGGCGTCCTGTTATAAGAAAAGAGTCAACATCAATGTGGTGGCCCAACACACTTTTTTTTTTTTTTTTTTTTTTGCGCCACAGATACTTGTCAAGGATTACAGTCTTTTATTTATGCTGTATTTTTCTTTTTCACTAAATGCATATGAAACGATTCATAATGTCTTGTTATAACAGTTTTACGTTGATTTCTATCTCTCTCTCTCTCTCTTTGAGTTAAGACAAAACAAAAATACAGCTTGTCATAATAGTTTCTCTGGACATTTAATGTTACAGTTTTGTCTCTGACATCATAAAGCTCTGACACTGGCTCCTTGCAAAAATGATAAAGTTCTGACAAAAGCATCACCACAACAAAATCATCGTTTTTTTTTTATTTATTTTTTTTAAACATTTTTATGACTTTATTTGGTGTATCCATTATACAAATTAAAGACATTGTGGATCTATAGTGTATATATATATATATATATATATATATATATAAACAATAAGTATAATATATAACATATATTCATACTGTATGAAGAAGAAATGGTGCCATGGGGGGCATTTGTAATCACAGTTTTTCTGGTCCAAGGATTCTACTGCATGCTTTTTTTTTTTCTACTCTTAACACTACTGCTAAAATGTACAATCTGTAAACTGTACAATCCTGATCCGTTGAACTCTTGCACCTTTCATGCAACTGATGCAACTGGTTTCTTTTTTTCCTCCTTGTAATATGATTGTATGTCGTCTCTGCTTGTACGTTTTTTCCTAAAACAACCCGGCTGTTAGGGCTTGGTTTAGCAGAAGCTGCTAATCGATCAGCATGAGAGAAAACTTCTAGTCAGTGCCGTGCTCATTAGTGTCCAGCAGGGCTGGAGATGTGAGAGGTGCTTGTGTCCTTGGCTCCTGCAGACAGAAGGTCCCCCATGGCGATGGAGAACTCATTTAGCTGATGCGTCTTTAATCGCCTTGGCCGTATGGAGACATGGCCTCTCTATTCGGAGAGAGAGCTCTCCTGGAGTATGTCCTCTGATTAAATGTGATGATTTAATTACACCAAGCGAAAGCCAAGCATTCGTCACTGTAGTGCTTTGTTTACGGAGTTAATGTATGGGACGGTTTTATGAACCTGCAGCTCGAGTGGCTTGTTAGTATGAAGTAGCTTCCTGGCATGAAGCTCTTCGTCGTGCTTTACACGCATTGAATTTGTATCTGTTTGTTAATTCAAAGGAAGTGTTTCATTTATGGGTTGTGAAGTATTAGGACACCGTGCACAAATTATTTGATGGTGGACCAGGTTTTTAAGCCAGATCTTTAGAATTCAATTGTGAATCTGGTATATC
>JAQMYG010000010.1:9040031-9061475 GCA_030014215.1 Clariallabes teugelsi
CCCGCCCCCCCCCCCCCCCCCCCCCCCCGCCACACACACACCTCCATAGAGTAATTCTATGCTATAAAGGAATGAGTTAGATTTAGAAACACTTAAAGAGACTTAAAATGCACACCGCCATTTTCCTTACACCTGGATCCAATATACCGATATACAGTATGGGCTGTTTATTTATGAGTCCGTGGTTATTTTTTGCTTCTGCATTAAAAATGTCAGAGCCCTCACGATAAAACGTTCTGTGCTTTTTGACAGCGAGTCCTTGTTCACTTATAACCCCACATTAGCCAACTCTCCTGGAGGAAAGTGAGAGAGTAACTGATCCTAGACTTCTGTGTCATGGTAACGCTGATGTGTGATGGCGACTCAAAAGTGACTCATATTGACTCAAGATGACACGCCACAGCAGATCCTTCTAACATCATGTCATCCAAACCATTCCCGAAATAGACCATAAAAGGAAAAGTACTTACAGGAAAATGCTGCAGTGATTTTAGGTGGCGTAGTAAAAAACAAATGCACACACACACACACACACACACACACACACACACACACACACACACACACACACACACACACATTTTCTCACAGTTTCTTTTCTACAGTTACTTATTCACTCATCAACCCTCATTAACTCTCCCTCTCTCTTTTTCCCTCCCTCTATCTCTCTCTCTATCGTTCTCTCTCACTCACACTAGCACCTTTGACCCAGTGATATTACTGCCTAATGTGATGCCGTCCTTGCTGCAGTCTTAACTATTATGCATTAAACCCAGGCAATTACCTCAGTGTCTGTGGTGGAAAGACACATCCTCATCGCTTCATCCGATGCTCCATCTCTGTACCTCTATCTGCCTGCATTTATCTAAACGCCCTTTGCGCTGACTCAGTCTGTCTCCAGTCATTCATCTCTTTTTTATATTCTCACTCTTTCACACTGACCCAGGATCAGCTCAACCCACTGAACCCGTACCTTCACTTACAATATCACAAACCACACAACTGACCTCAGATCAGCCTTTTATAAACCATATCGTGCTTACAGTTTATTGCATATAAGATACGTAGATAAGTGGCAGAAGGCACAAGTGGTCTAAATGCAAAGGGAATTTGAGGAAAGATCAATATGACGCTGTTGTTTAAGAGTATGACGCATACCGTTTTAGAACCAGCCTAATAATTTGCCTGAATCATACATCTGAGGATGTGAGTTGCAAACAGTTTTTCAGCTAGTTCCTCTTCTAAATCATACATTACTTACATAAAGAGATTCAAGCCCCACCCCAGACAGGTTCTGATTGGATGCTAAATTTCTACATTAGAGTCCATGCCGTCAATGATGTTTACATATTTCCCTGAAAGGTGTGTTTTTGACTCACACTAAAACGTCCTTGTGATTGCAGACTTTACGAATTGCACTATCGTAACTTTATCTGTCCAGAGTGTGCTTTTCGGGATATAATCTTCTATTCTGTACAAGCTGTTGAAGCCATTAAAGATGCATCCGCCACAATAAAGGTCTTGAATGTCCATAAAAGACATTTTGCTCTCAGCAGATTTTGCAACTCATAAGCCGTAAAAAAACGCTTACACCGCTCACTTACTGTTCCGCTGCGTCTTACTTACAATTGGCAGGTGCTTTCTATATGTTTATTTGTTCATTTGTTAATCTATCTATCTATCTATCTATCTATCTATCTATACTCTTTTCTTTAAATTAAAAAAAAAAAAAAAAAGGCACAGACTTCCAGAATGTCTTAAACGCTCGATTGAAGCATCACACATCATTAGCCCAGTTAAGTGACCTTTCTATCAACTTCCTGCACACTGCTGTGTGTCTGTGTGTGTGTGTATGTGTGTGTGCACTTGTATACAGACTCCAGAGACTCCAGAGTTAGCTTTGCTAAAACCTTCAGTATTACTGGAAATCTGTGTAAACCAAACAGCAGAGTATCAGCAGGTAAAACTTAAATAAAATAAAAAACAATTTGTGCTAGATATGTGCTTATAGTTTTTGAGCTAATGCATCACAAGGATGCTAATACTGAGATAAAATTTTGAACATTTGTTACTAATTTTTTTCTCGCGCGACAGCTAACATTAGTGGTAACAGTTTATGTGCTAGCTAATATAAGGTATAAACATTAAATTAAAAGATTAAAAGCAGTAGCTAAGGTTTGTAGTAAGTTAGCTAAAGTGACTATTTTATAACATGAATAAAAGCAGTAATTGAATTTGGAAGCAAATTAGGTACTGTGAGGAAAAAAAGAAAAAGAAAAAAAAAAGGAATTAAAAGATTAAAAACAGTGTTTGTAACAAAGCAAAAAATAATAAAAGTGCCAGTTATGTCTGATAGGAAGCTAGACAATGTGAAGTAAAACTATTTCATTAACAGATTACATTAACAGGTTCTGTAGCATGCTATGCTAGCTTATGTGAGGTAAAACTTCTTCACAAAAGAGATTTAAAGGTACAGACAAATTTGCTAGCAAGTCAGCTAATTACAATATATTAAATAAAAAACAAAAACAGTAATCAGGTTTTGGAGCAAGCTAGTTAATGTGAAGGAAAACTACTTTATTAATAGATGAAAAGCAGTACCCATGTTTGCTAGTAGGTCAGCTAATTAAAATATTAAAGCCAGTAGTCTTGTAGTTTTGTAGCAAGCTAGCTAATGTGAGGTAAAACTATTCTGGTAAGAGATTAAAAGTAGCAGTCAGGCTTGCTAGCAATGGGTTAATGTGATAAACTATTTTCATAAAATATTATAAGCAGTAGTTAGTTAGCAGGTTTGTTAGCAAGCTAGCTAGTTATTGTGAGATAAAGCTAATTTATGAACAAATTAAAAGAAGTGTTTTTGTAGTTATCTAGTTAATGTGCTTTATTACAAGATTAAAAGTAGCAGCCAAGTCTGCTAGCAAGTCAGCTATGGTGATGTAAACCTATTAACAATATTAAAAGCAGTAGTGAAGTTTTGTAGCTAGCTAGTTAATGTGAGGTAAAACAATGTTACTAAGAGATTAAAACCATTAGCCAAGTTTGCAAGCAAGGCAGCTAATATTAGTGATAATAGGTAAAGCATTTAACATGATATGGACATTTTATATCCCTAGGTGTGTCGTCTCTGTTCCACTTATATATAAAAATCGAAACAAATGTTATATTGCGAGTCGTGCAAACACTCAAGGATCCGATTAGTTCTGAAGGAGAAACATTGGAGACCTTGGTGGTAGGTAATAGCCAACTATTGATTGATATTGAAGTGTTTGCTTTCTCAGGGGTATTTCTCACACGCACACACACATACACATACACACACTTTTCTGCATCTCTTTCCTGTCTTGACCTTCATGTCCACCCCTGAGGAAACATGAGCCGGCATCAGTCAGCACAGTTGATGCTTGATTCTGTGGAGCTTAAACATGCATTGAACAGAGGCTTACAGCAGTGGGGGTTGAATCGGTGTACATGTGAGTGTGTGTGGAGATTGTAACCCATCAAGCTTGTATTGTCCTTCCAGCCTTTAAGTTCTCCCGTGTGTTTTCCATCTGGCATCGCACACAGCCTTGGAGTTTGTGTTGAATAGACCCGGTGGAAGCAGACACCCAATGTATGTGGGTATGAGTGTGTGTGTGTGTGGCTGTGTGTGTGTGTGTATGTGTGTTTTGATCTTTCTAAGCCCGTCGACTCCAGCAAAAACCCCGCAGCAGCTGCCGAGACACCGGATAGCCCTGTATGCCACATTAGAGAAGAAAGCGTGATCGTGTTCTAGAACAACGGTTCGGTACAGATGATGTCTTAGTCACAGTGTGTGTTGTATGTGTGTGTGTGTGTGTGTGTCTGTGTTGTGTGTGTTAGGGATGTGGGTGGACAGTAGGACTGATGAGAAGGGTGGAAAATATCACCTGACATGGAACAGTGGAACAGGCATTATTAATGTCTTTCATGTTTGTGTGTGTGTACATGTGTATATGTGTGTGTGTTGCAGTCAAACAAAATTCAATAGCTTCTGTCAGTGCTCTGCATGTGGTGCAGAAATTTGCTATCCAGGAAAAAACTCCAAATGTCAGCACTCCAAGTGTATGTGTATGTGTGTGTGTGTGTGTGTGTGTGTGTGTGTGTGTGTGTGTGTGTGTGTGCGTGTGCGTGTGATTTCTAAAATAGCTCTTTCGTTAATACCATTGTCTCTTTGTCACTTAATCCTCAGTTTGCCTGTACTCACTGTCGACTATAAACAATGACAAGCAGCTGACAGATCACTTTTATCAGCTATCTGCCATTACACACAGATCCAGGATCAGTTCTAAGCCCTGTTTACACCTATACGGAAACGGAGAGCAGTACTGACCTCGGATCAGCATCGCATCAGCAAACATGAGAGCTGGTTTAGTCGAAGCCCGAGGCCGTTAAACTGCTCTCGCTTTGTTCAGCTTTCACTGTGTGAGCCACCTGCGGGAAGCAGCTGCTCCTACACTGGACATGTGTTGATATTAAATTATAACTGCTTAAAGGAATCATTTGGTAAAAAAAAAAAATGAAATAACACAATAATATAATCTACACAATCTGTCATACCATGTTTGGGGGCTGACTTTGCTATTTTCTTACTTTTGTTCTGGAGTTATTGTAATCTGTCTCAACTAAAATTTTAAACAGGTGTAAGTCTCATGTTCTTACATTTCACAGGGATATTCTGTCTTGGCTAATTCTTTTTAGTTAAGTTGAATCTATAATATATTATTATCTGGCTTTCATACTTGCTTTCTGGCACACAAACACAGACACAATGGAGGGCCTGGGGGACAATGATATTGAATTTCACTGAAGAAAAAAATAGTTTTATTGTAGTCCAAAATGGCAGTCGAGTCCCAGGCTTCAGTTACACGATGACGTTTTTGTTCACGTTTATAGATTTCTGAGGTAGGAATTATGAATATGTACGTTGATGTGTTTAAGTGTCTGTTGTCTTAATTCTACAGTTCAATATAGGTCATGCTTGGCTTCCCAACCTCTGACTAGGACAAAATAACTATTCTTGGAATTCAGAAGTACAGAAGTACGTTAATTCATCCAGATGTCAACGAATGAAAATTTACATAAGTACGTTGGGTCACTGTTGGCTCTGCTGGATGAGGCTCTTGGTTGCTGATCGGAGGGTCGGAGATTTGAGCCCCATCACCGCCGGGTCACCACTGTCCCAGTCACTGCAAGCAGTGCACAAGCCCAGTTAGAAAATGTGGGGGTTGTGACAGGACAGGCGTCCGACGTAAAACCTGCTCCAGATCTTGATCTCGGATCACATGATCCGATGTGGCAGCCCCTAAGATAAAAGGGACAAAGCTCAAGAAAAAACGTATGTAGGTAGGTTTACAGACATATTTGCTTTTGATCAATCATTAGTTGGTGAAGTCTGTGACCAGTTTATTACTCTTGTTGTGGAAAAGAAAACATAATGTTTGAATGCTGCAGCATCAATCTGGCAGCCAGGGCTCTGGGGAGCAGTAGCGACACTAGCCAAGACTGCGCTTTATTCCTGCCCCCTAACTGTGTACGCGCAGCAATTCAAAAAGGCTCAGTCGTTACGTGATGGTGTCACTTGTCTCAGAAGATGCACACTTCGTTGCTCTGAGCAGTAACCTGGAGAAAATCCTGTAACCTTCTGCAGTTTTGGAGAACATAGTCCATGTTTTATTCTAGCCAAATAAATTTTTTTTTTTCATTAGAGAAAAGTTCATGTCAATTAGTGTACTTTTTGGTCAAAATTGGAATCAGCCGAAACCAGTATTGGCAGTCCTCATTTAAAATAAAAAAAAATCATATTATACATCTTTATACATCTTTGCTTACATTAAATGGTAAAAAAAATGACAAATCTTTTAAAAATATACCATCAAAAAACAAAAACAGCTTTCATCTTCTACAAAGTACTTTCAAAATACTCCCATTTTACAAGACTATTGCTTATTCTTTATTCGTTCAGTTTATAGGCATTATCGCTGCCTTACCAGACTGGAGTGTGGAGCAGACATTCGGCAGGGAGCAGATGATCACTCTGCATGAGACGTGATATTTAAACAGTCATTTAACACGGCATTTCAATGTTTATTAGATCATCTTAGTAGTCCTTAAAAACTTGTAAGAAATATAGGTGCCTGAGACAAACCAGACATAAACATCAGTGCTAATTAAAACAAATGAAATTGAAAATCACAATGCTCATAAATCACAGAATCGAATCGACAGGCCACATGTGATTCACAGCTTTAGTGCTGAATATTGCTAAATAAAATATTTGACATTCAACAGATTATTATAAACTCAGGCCAGTGTTCCATATATTTGCACTTTTTTTTTCTCTCTCTCTCTCTCTCAAACACACTAGCGCAGGAGGCTAGCCTTTGCCCCACAGCAGTCTAGCTGAGTTTTCTTAGCCCTCTATAACACAGCTGAATGTGACCTCGGTAAAACACATGGGGCTGAGATTTAATCGAGATTCAATTTTCCATCTGGCTGCTAATGAAGCATTTTTTAGCTCCATTACATATTAACGCGGTCGCTGTTTACCGTTTAATTGCGCTCCTGTGTATTGTGTTGTAGAGACCAAACGATTATTTTGCGCTTACACTTTTGTGCTCGCTAAAGGAGTTCAAACCGACCGATTCGAATCGACACATCGGTGTCAATATTTAGGAATCAGAACCTTACGCAGTATGGAAAAAAAGTCTGATTCTTCAATCCCAACTTTGTCATCGTATTATTTTTGCACCAGTTTAAGTAACGGGGACATGGCGTCCCAATCCTTTTTTTTTTTTAGTATTGACATCAAACTTTTTCACTGTCTTGCTTTCAAATGTCTCTGTATTTTTATCTATATTGTCCTGTATTTTTCATGAATCGTTGCATTGGAAGGAGCATCATATTATACAGTATATAGACAGACAGATACACACCTCAGCGCTTGAGTTAATGGTTTAACAGAGAAGGAAAGTGGACACAGATGAAGACCTTGACTACAGGTGAGGGACGTAAGTGAAGGGCGTGCGGAAGATTCAACCCTCCGACCCTGTTATTCATCACGTAGAATCCTGACCCACTGTGCGGCTCTCATAAGGAGACAATGGAACAACAGAAATATGTCCTGCTAAAGACTGTGTGTGTGTGTGTGTGTGTGTGTGTGTGTATGTGTGTGTGTATGTGTGTGTGTGTGTGTGTGTGTGTGTGTGTGCATGCATTCTGGCAGTCGGAAAGTGAGCCAGCATGGAGTAGAGGAGGGAAAGACGTCAGAGGGAGATTTTAATTAAAGTATGAAATGAGAGGTCACGCGTTCTGACCCCCCCTCACACACAAGTACACACATACACAAGGACACACACACACGCGTGCACACACACACTAGTGGTCCCCTCCATCTCTCGGCTTGATGACTTTTCCATGAAAGGGTTTTTCATTATTTCCACCTCAGGGAGTCTCAGTGTTCCGGCTCCCTCTGTAGTGCACAGAAATCTGCTTTGTGATTGTGTGTGTGTGTGTGTGTGTGTTGGGTAGAGGTGATGTTTTTTACTTGGTTTGATTATTAACACACCATTCTGCTTGTTTGATCATAAAGGCACAAACCCTGGTGTGTGCACACACACACACTCACACACACACACACACACACACACACACACACACACACACACACACACACACACACACAATGTTGCAGAATAAGAGGTGATGAAAACGGTTCATTAATTTTCCGGGTTGTTTCTCAAACATTAACTGAGTTACAGTGCTTAGCTTCAGATTGCATTAGAGCGAAATGAAATGAAATCCTTCTCTAAACGTGTCGATGTGAAGCGTTTACATCTTCATTCATTGAGCAAAGTGATTTCTGCAAAGTTTGATTCATTTCATCCTAAGTGACTTTCCAGCGAGGCAGAATTAATTTCAGACATCACACTTTCAGGCAAGACTTTTTTTTCTGCTCGTCAGAACCGTACCTGTAATCTGATCTCATTGTCTTAGCAGCATGAGCTAATTCAGCTGGATTTCTGAAAGGGAGATTAAAGCGGCAATAAGTCACTTATAGAGCAGACGCATTTTGTGTAATGTTTGGGCAGCAGACGGACGATGTGATCAAATACTGTACAGTGTCGCGATAGCTGAGGACATTTCTATGAAACACGAAGTACATCAGGAGATAGAGGACAGTTTTCACACTTCTAGTAAAGTAACAGTGTTAAAGCCTGAGTTGTGTCTCCTGTTGTTACTGATTTACTCCGCCAGATCTAAAGATTCTTTGGATCATCTTTTTACATCTCACTTTCTTTCTTTCTTTCTTTCTCTTTCTTTCTTTCTTCCTTTCTTATGTCTTCTTTCTTTGTCTTTCTTATGTCTTCTTATCTTTCCTTTGTTTAATTATTTCTCATCCCAGCTTTTCTTTCTTTCTTTCTTTCTTTCTTTCTTGCATCATCCCTTCTTATATTTTCATTTGTGTAATTCTTTCTCATCCCAGCTTGCTTCTTTCTTTCTTCCTTTTTTTCTTCTCATTGTATCATCCCTTCTTAGTTTTTTGTTTGTGTAATTCTTTCTCATTCCAGATTATTTCTTTCTTTCTTTCTTTTTTCTTTCTTGTATCATCCCTTCTCATCTTTCCTTTGTGTAATCCTTTCTTATCTCAGGTTCTTTCTTTCCCTTGTATCATCCCTTCTTATTTTTCCTTTGCATTATTCTTTCTTTCTTTCATTTGTATCATCCTTTCTTATAGTTATTATCCTTTTTCATCTAAACTTCTTTCTTTCTTTCTTTCTTTCTTTTCCATGCATCATTCCTTCTTATCTTTTTGTTTGTGTAATTCTTTCTCCTCTCATCTTTCTTTCTTTCTTTCTTTCTTTCTTTCTTTCTTTTGTATCATTCTTTCTTATTGTTCTTTATGTAATTCTTTCTCATCTCAGCCTCTTTCTTTCTGTCTTTTTTTCCTTGTATCATCCCTTTTCCTTTGTGTAATTCTTTCTCATCTCATATTCTTTCTTTCTTTCTTTCTTTCTTTCTTCTCATTGTATCATCCCTTCTGACATTTTCAGTCATGTAATTCAGTCTCTCTCAGCTTCTTTCTTTCTTTCTTTCTTTCTTTCTTTCTTTCACTTGTATCATCCTTTCTTATCATTCTTTCTCTAATCCTTTCTCATCTAAGTTTCTTTCTTTCTTTCTTTCTTTCTTGAATCATTCCTTCTATTTTCCCTTTGTGTAATCATTTCTTTCTTTCTTTCTTTTATTGTTTCCTTCGCTCTGTCTGTTTTGCGGTCTGTCTGTCTGATCTCTATTCTAGACAATAAAAGGAACGGCAATTTTTTAAAATTATAAATATTCAGGGCTGAATTTGCATCAGCTGCTTCCAAATAAATTGTTATAAAATCCACTTAAAATGTTTTCCAGAGAGATATACTGTAAGAGAAGAGTATTGTAACGTAATCGATTCTGATGATATAACATTACATAACATTACCTGTCAATCATATTACTAATCAGTTTGGAGGGAATGTGCAATATGTGAAAGCCAATTCCTCACTTGCACTTTCTCACTGAAGGATTTCCGAACAAGTTAAAGCCAAGGAGACAAATTCTCAACACCAAATCTCATGAACAATTGCGTATGCTAACCTCTTTTAATACCTCATTTAGTATAAAATATAAGCCTACCGTATAAAACTAATTAATACACACACATGCATGCACTTCCTGGATGGAAGGAAATTAGAGTTCTGGGTGTGTTTTTTCAGCGTAACTTGGTAACGTGGCGTTTAGCCTAGTTGTGTTTTTTCGCGGGATAGAAAGTAAACTGCTGTGTGCTTGTTAAAAGGCTGTGGTAGAGTAGCCTGCGGGGTATGTGTGTGTGTGTGCATGTGTGTGTGTGTGTGTATGTGTGTGTGTGGATGTATGGTCTCTGTGGGAGAATGGGCCTTAATGAGTTATGTGTAAACACACTGTGTGTGGTGTGGGAAAGGGAAAAGGGGAAGTGGGGGTTTAATGCACCGCATGCTGCAGACAGCAAGATGACAATAAAACACACACACCGAGAGGAAAGGATGGGTGTGTGTGTGCATGTGTGTGTGAGAGAGAGAGAGTGAGAGAGATAACAAGAATGTCGCCACAAAGCCACACACAAAGAGGAAAGCGTTGTATATAAACGTTTGTATTTTCCCTCCATTAGATTTGAAAGGGAACCTGCAGACCTTAAAGACAGACAGACACACACACACACACACACACACACACACACACACACACACACACACACTCACGTGCCCCATATCTGCCAGCTGCTTCAGAGGGTGCGCAGTGATTTATACGGGCCGGTGTGAATCTGCCTATTTTAGCTGTGGACCCAGGCTGAGCAGAGGACAGAAGGGACACACGGCGTCTCAGTGAGGCCAAAGACACGCTGCACACTCTGGCCTACATACAGCTCTCACACACAGCACTGCAGCAGGAGTCAGCTCGTCCCACTCTGTCCCACATACAGCAAGGACACACACACACACACACACACACACATGGACACACACACAGGCACAGCCGAAGAAGACAGATGAGAGACAGTGACGAGACAGTGTGTGTCTCATTGAAACTCCTTACTCCAGGTCACTAGGGGAGAAACTTGTCTACTTTTTCTTTCTTTCTTTCTTTCTTTCATGTCATCCTTACTCAGCTTAAGTTTTTTTTCTTTCTTTCTTTGTTTTTTTCTTTCCCTCTTCACTTTGTCCTTACTTACTTCAACATTATGTCTCTTCTCTTTCTTTTTTTGGATCTTTCTTGTCATCATTACTCAGTTTAAGTTTCTTCCTTCCTTCCATTCTTTCTTTGCTTCTTCTTTCATGTTTGCCTTTCTTGTTTACCTCGAGCTTCTTTCTTTTTTTCTTTCTTCTTTCTTTCTTTCTTTTTTTCTTTCTTTCTTGTTTGTCTTTCTTGCTTACCTCCAATTTCACTCCATCTATCTATCTATCTATCTATCTATCTATCTATCTATCTTTTTTGTTTTGTTTGTTTGTTTCTCTCCTTCCTTCCTTCCCTCCTTACCTTCATGCCATCCTCTTGCAGTTTATGTGCTTTTTTCTTTTTTCTTTCTTTCTTTGTTTTTTTTCTTTCATGTCATACTTACTCAGCTTAAGTTTCTTTCTTTCTTTCTTTCTTAAATTTATTTCTTTACCCCTTCATTATGTTCTTATCTACTTCAACATTATTTCTCTTTTTACTTTCTTTCTTTTTTTTGGATCTTTCATGTCATCATTATTCAGTTTAAATTTCTTCCTTCCATTTTTTCTTTCCTTTTTCTTTTCCTGTGTTTGTCCTCCTTGTTTATCTCCAGCTTCTTTCTTTCTTTTCGTTCTTTCATGTCATCCTTACAAATTTTTTCTTTTCTTTTTTTCCCACTTCACTTTTTTCATTATTTCTCTCTTCTTTCTTTTATAGATCTTTCATGTCATCATTACTCAGTTCAAGTGTCTTCCTTCCTTCCTTCCTTCCTTCCATTCTTTCTTTCTTTCTTTCTTTCTTTCTTCTGTTTGTCTTCCTTGTGTACCTCCTTACTTCATCTATCTATCTATCTATATATCTATCTATCTATCTTTTTGATTTGTTTGTTTGTTTCTTTCTTTCCTTCCCTCCTTACCTTTATGTCATTTTTATACAGTTTATGTACTTTTTTCTTTCTTTCTTTCCTTCCTTCTCCCTTCCTGCCATATGTTATAATGCATAATCCAGTAATATAACAGAGCCATTAACAGTCAGCTCTACCTGTGTGTTACAGTGAAGAGTCACATGTTTGACCTTTGACCCTGCTGTCAGCTCACTGTCGGTTAGAGCACTAATGAGAGACAATAATAACATCTTTAAACCGGCTTTTTAAATTAACCTTTTGACGTTCGCCCGACGCTGAACCTAACGGCATATTTATAGCGGCGATGCTGATCAGCGTGACCTGAGAATGACGAGATGATTGGAATCTAATTAAAGAGCAGGACTCTTTAATTTCAGTCTGAAGAGGGAGGGTTCGGTCCTACGGCAGAAAAAAAATACTACTCCAAACAATACATTGTTCTTGTATGAGTTTCCAAGCCCATGTTAGGGGCGATTATTAGGAAGCCTTCATGCCAAACCAACAGAATCCGACTGGTGTAAAGTGATTCATGTTGACATCTGAGGAAATGAGAGGTAGCTGTTTACCTCAAAGGTGGCTCTCGAGCAGTGCTGGGATTTCCAGTAACCTTTTTTCCAGCAGTTTCACCTCTGAGCTACCATTTCCCATAATGCTTCATTCAATCCAATTTTATTTATAAAGCACTTTCAACAATAGACATTGTCACAACACTGCTTCACAGAGATCTGGATGTACATTTAGATCCCTAATGAGCAAAACAGAGGCGACGAGGGAAAGAAACAGAATTCCTGAAACGAAAGATGAGGATGAAACCTTGACAGGAACCAGACTCCAAATGCAATCGGACATGTCCCGGATTACAGTTAAAACACATGTTTGCGAAGACAAGGGTCCAGATATAAACAGGACCGTGCACTTCACTTATTACATCAAAACAAGTTCTATTGTTTACTGTAAATCTTATTATAATAATATGAAATGCCTGGGTTTAATAGGTGTACTTGTAAGTTCATGTATCTAAAATGATTTTTATACAATTAATATTTCTATACACCATGCTTTATTAAAGTATACATACTTTTATAAACAAATTTTGAAATTTTGAAATGACATTATTATTATTATTATTTATTTATTTATTTATTTATTTAAATATTGTTTTAAAAAAACAGACCATTCTTCCAGGTCCTGATAAAGTAGGCAGTAGCGCACAGGTACACTTTAAAACATTTACAAAAATTCACATACACACTCACACACTCACTAATAATTAATTAAAATGCAGCTTATTGCTGTTTTTATACTGTCTTTATATTAATAACAAATCTAAAACTAATAACTCAACAAATTCATACAAACTATTAAAAACCTTTAATCCATATATAATAATAATAATAATAATACACTGAAACAAGTAATGCAGTTGTGTGGTGCATGTTGTGTAGTTTAAACTGTCAGATATACTGTGAATTTTATAAAAAAAAAAAAAAAAGAGTAATAATAACCGCCGTTTGAACCCACCATCTTGAATGAACTCTTCTTTTTCTTATCCTATGTTTAGATTATCTGTAGTTCATGTTGTCTTTAAGAGTCTCTTTAAGAACTATTTGATCCCGCTGATTCATGTGTTTATGTTAATCTCTTGATCTCGCTCTTCCTCTCCGTCTTTTTGTCAGTTATAACTAATCGGACTTGCTGTGTTGTGATGTTAAATAAATACATTTCTGCAAAGAAACAAGGCAAGGCGGTGGCGAGGAAAGAAAAAAAAAAAAAGATTTGTACATGGTATATGTTTTTCACTTCACTTTGAGAACAGCATTGCTTTCCAGGAAGCACGGTTGCTTTTCTTTTTCTTTAAAAGTATTGTAGTCAGTATACAATATTACAGTAAACTACAGTACTTTTGGTATAGAAATCTAAAAGTTGTTCTGACCTATTTTGTGACAAGGAAAAAAAAAAACAACATACTGTATATAATATTTCTTAATATATCAGTTGTAAAAGTCATTTCTAAAAAAAAATTGTAGAACCTGATAGTCCTACAGGAATCATAACATTACATGACCAGTGTAATATAGTTGTAAAGACGTTAACACATTAACACAAATCCGTGCTCTTTTGAGTTTCTAACAGGGTTTATAATTCAGATAAATCTGCACACAGCACATGAACCTCATGTCACTCGCCTCTAAGTGTTGCAGTATTCCCTCTCTGTTCCCTTTTTTTTTTTTTTTCAGAAATATTACCTGTACCGTAATATGGTGTTTGCACAGCGTCCAAACTGCATCACGTCAGGTTTCATAGAACAGACATTCTCAGACATTAAGAGTTTTTTTTATTTTATTATTATTTACCCTTTTGACTGCTTTCCAATGTAATATCTCAGTAAATTGCTATTGTCCAGTATGTTTTGTTGTGCATTTACTTCCATCAACAGCATGGAAGATGCTAGGAGTACACTGGTGTTTGATGTTGTTTTGCAACAGTGTGTGAGAGACGTTGTTATCCCAATTCGTCAAAGTAATTCTAACCTTCATAAAAAAAAAACCCAACGTCATAATGCTACCAAATTAGCATGACCACAATTTTTTGGAAAGGCAAAAATTCCTACTAGGTTAGTTTTTATGACACTGTAACACTTGCTTGTCCCTGTTCAACACTAATAATAAAACTTTCTAATAAAATCAGAAAGACAGAAATAAAATGTTCCCCCTTGGGGTGAGAGTCACATCACAGAGAGACATCCCACTCTTTACTTATGGACATCTGTGTATGCGGAAGAGGGCAGACAGCCCTCATCGTTCACCAAGTGTGCCAAACTGGCCAGAAGTACAACATAAAGAGCAGCGAACGAGCTTAACTCTCTTCACGTGTCTCAGGGAAAACACATGCTAGTCTTCATCGTTACTGTAGCACCCTGGTAGCTGTTGGATACTAGTGAAGACTTGGATGGGTGTGTGATGATAATAATAATAATAATAATACGTGGGGGGAAAAAAAAAAGAATACGCCATAATAAAAAATAAAAATCAAATACACAGAACGCATTTTTATGAAGTTCAGGGTGACCTTAATCCTTTATGGCCCAGTTTCCCAAAAGTATCATAAAGTTCGTTTTAAACTGGTAGAGCGTGATGTTTCCTCTCCCCTTTCACAGTGATCTTTGTGCTGCAGTGCTTTGGGGGAAGCTCAGCCTAGTTCCTGCATTAATCATCCAGAAGTAAAAGAGACATCCCTGCGTTTGCCCGAACACATAAAGAATGATCTCACACAGACTATACAAGCTCTCTGCGATCGTACAGTAGGTTGTATCGGGCACTGCGACACGTCCTCATCCTAATAAACACCTCGTATCACGCAGCGGCTCGGACAGCTAGCCATGTGGTGATTTATACAGAGTGTTTGCTTTCCGTTTAATGTAATCATGTTGTAAATGACGCGGCTGCATGTTCACATTTGTACGTTAATAATCAGGTTGTTCCAGGAGCAGCTGTTATTCTGGAGAAGGTCAGATGGAATTGTGGGAATTACTGAAATCTCTGTAGACTCACAGCACCCGGAGGAGGTTTCAGATAGTTTATGTTTGTCCTGAAATAGTGTGTGTGTGTGTGTGTGTGTGTGTGTGTGTGTGTGTGTGTGTGTGTGTTTTGGAAAAAAGCTCTGTTTGTAAGATGTTTGCTGTACTATTATTTCCGTTGCTGATATTTCCTGTTTTGTGTGTGTGTGTGTGTGTGTGTGTGTGTGTGTGTGTGTGTGTGTGATGAGAATGGGAATGTACAAGTAATGTTTGTATGTAAGACACAGATGTTTAACCCCTCTCTCTCTCTCTCTCTCTCTCTCTCTCTCTCTCTGAAGTTCACAGCACTATTTACATAGCTTTCATTACACACTGCAGCACAGACTGCAGCATAAATAGTGGCTTATTTGGGCAGCGACTTTCACACAGAGCCCCGATAAGGGCTCCAATTACGGCCCATCGTGAGGCAACTTCCTGTTTGAGGTCTGAATAAGGGATGTTTGTTTCTCGCCTTTCCCGCTTTGACCCTGGCGTAAACCCCCTCTGTTTCCTCAAAGGGTCATTCCACTGGAATCTGTGCGTGTGTGTTTGTGAGCGTGTGTAGTATGGATATGAAAATTCAAATAATACACTTCAGGAAAGGACATTGAGAGGTTTCAATGTCTTTTGTTTGGAGCTTCCTTAAAGAAAAATGTTGTGCTTAGACACTTACATTATTCATTTGGCTGAAGCTTTTATCCAAAGCGACTTTTAAAAATAAAGAGGAGGGGGTCTATGACCCGACCAGATGTCCAGTCTTATGAAGAGAACTGAAAAACAATTGAAATAAAACTACTTTGTAAAACTAACTTTTGGGAGAATGTAACCATTCGTTATTTCATTTTATTATTATTATTATTATTATTATTATTATTGTTATTGATATTTATATGTTGATTCACTTAGACGCTTTCTAAAAAACGTCTGTCCCGCTTCTATGGGTGGGTTTTGCTCAACAGTAGCAGATTGTTAGCAGCGAACCCAGTTCCTTAGTGTATTTTTGGCTGTGCGTCTTCTCCAAACATCCCTCGGTTGAGGAAAAAATATGACTTCCTGTTTCAAAAGGAAATATGTCAAGATACAGAATCGAAGAATTTCACTCAAGTTATTCATGAAGACTTGATGTGAAAAAAAAAAAGAAGCATGGCTATTCATTATAAGTGAAAAGAAATATCACTCCATATCACCAGGGGGCAGTGTTCTTCAGGTAGCAAGTTAAAAAAAATAATAAATAGAAATAACCTAGCATTGTGGCAACAGGTTCTGCATCTCACATGGCATATCAGACTAGGCAATTTCTTGAGTATGTCGTTTGATTCACGCAATCACAAATTTTAACGTTTAAACCACAGCGCCCTCTTATGGACCCAAACGATTCTCAGGGTAAACTATGCTTTAAAGAGCTGAACAGCCCACTCTTTACTTATCAATGCATTTAGTACATTATTTGAGCCATACTTTATTTACTTGACCTTCCCATTGTGGATACTTTACAAGTACTTCACATGACAACCAGGGAGGCAAAGGCTAGCATACTGTATGATTGATATGAGACAAATAAACCCATCATGTCTTTTTGAATGATATGTCACACACACAAATGCTATCTGTCATTTTCTGCATACATTAGCTGACAGATGCCCATAACTGGGGTATTGTGGCATTGACGGATTCTAACTCGCCGTTTCCTGATGACGGAACACTGGCTACCATTACATACAGGATAGTGGCATACTACTGTATTTTGGCCTACTTCTTATTATGGAACAGTTTACGATGGTGCAGTTTGGGATGTAAATGTTTTTTTTTTTTTTTTATGTAAGAACTTCAGCAGCAACCTCATTTCCCCTCTCATCTGTTCCAACCACTTCAGCATCACCAGTATACTAATCACCAGCCTGATCATCTATGCACCTGTTTCACACTGACTCGTGTGTTAGTTTCTTCATGCTTGAATGATTCATAGGTCACTGCGTGGCTTAAAAAACAAAAAACATTCCTCTGAAGCTGCTCATGTACAGGGACTGCAGTGAAAATGAGAGACAAAAATAAAGGTTCTTCAGGAAGCCTGGAGAGACTACATTAAAACATACAAGAACGTCTGTCTCTTCAGAAGCAGATCATGAAGAAATGTGAGGTAAATAATATTTAGTACAACAACTGTTCAACACATCCTGAACTCTCTTAGTCAGGATTTCTTCAGGAATACTTCTCCAGGGTTCTTGAAGAACATTCCGAAGCTGTCCTTTGGACAATCCCACACTGCTGCAATAATGTGGAGATCCATGCTTTGGGAAGGCCAATCACCTGGACGGTTCCATAAGTCTTTTTTTTTTTCCCCTTTCTGTTGAGGCATGCTTTTACTGCACTGGCAGTGTGTTTGGAAGACTATATTAAAAGAATACAAGAAAGTCTTTTGGAAGTAAAATGTAAAGAAATGAGGGGTGTCTCGAGACTTTTGCATAATGCCTTTTATACTGTATAATCTCGCTAAAGCAGACAAAAAGCAAATGAATAAAATGCTCAACTGTCCAACATATGTTTTCAAAGACCATTTCCATTAACGTATATGTTAAACAGGCTGATGTGGCGTCCAGGCAGGAAAAAAACGCACAGAAGCTTTGTCATGAAATCTAAGAAAACTGGCAATGCACCAAACCCTACACACCCCTTCTCCGTGCCCTGGCTTTGGTGTGCCAGGGCGTTAAAACCAGAACAACCTTGATCTGTGTAACTTTAGACACACAGACTAAATTGTTACAAAGAAGGTCAACGGAGAAATTTGTTTGTATTATTGGCAGGCATTCTGCATGATTGTTCAGGTACATAGAGAATGACCTCGGTCGCTCATTAGAGAAAATGCAGAACAGACACCAAATTTCTAGGGTTCTAGGTTGGGTTATGGAAATTTGTGTAAATTTCATTGCTCGCCCATGGAGTTTTACATTTATTGATTTGCATTTATGTGAGGCAAGCAGAATACAACGCAGGCAATGCGATGAGAGGCTAAGGGTGGAAGGTCCTGTCCTCTCTGTCATTCTCCAGATTTAATTCCATGACCTGCCGGTCATCACAATGTAACCTTGGTGTGTCTGAGCGAACACTACCCTCATTAATAAGAGTAAAGACACACTGTGTTGAGGGAAAAGTTGCGCTTTATGTAGGAATGGATGTCTAGGTATTCGGAGGATTAGAGGAATAGGAGACCGAAGAGAGCGTAAGGAAAGAGAGCTGATTAATATGCAGAGTTAATGAAGCAGTGAATTGGAGACAGGTGTGTATGTGTGTGTGTGTGTGTGTGTGTGTGTGTGTGTGTGCAATGTAGGTGGGAGGACGTGTGTTCGCGCACCAGCAGCAAACACTCAACTAGGACACGTCTCTTCCATTCACACTCAGAAACAACAAATACTATCCAATCAGGTTAAACGCTGTAACTATGTATGACACGTATTGTATCATGACACTTTCTATACTCATTTAGGTCACTTCCTGTTCGGCTGGGAAAAAAAACAGGAAGATTCCTTTTTGTAATGTAGTGAACCAGATGGGTTGTGGTGTTTTGCTGAACATGTGGAGATCGGATCAGATGCAGGTCTCATGAATAGAGCATTTAACTTCTTTGTTTTCTAAACAGAAACCTTACTTTAATTCTACTCACTCACTCATCATCTATACCACTCCATCCTGTATTCAGGGCCTGGATCCTATCCTAGGAGACTTGGGGCACGAGGCAGGGTACACCCTGGACAGGGTGCCAATCCATTGCAGGGCACACACTCACACACTGCGGGCAATTCAGGAACACCAATTAGCCTAACCTGCACGTCTTTGGACTGTGAAAGGAAACCGGAGTACCCAGAGGAAACCCACCAAGCACGGGGAGAACATGCAAACTCCATGCACAGAGAGACGGGAATCGAACCTGGCTGGGAATGGAACCCGGATCCTGAAGGTGCAAGGCAACAGTGCTAAACACTACAGTACACCACCATGCCGACTATACTATATTTCTATTTAAAAAAAAAAAAAAAAGGTAATAATATAAATAGTGCTTATAGAGGAAAATAATCAGTTTATCATGTAAAAAAATTAATAAATCAGCGGCTTGGATTGTTCTAAAACACTTCCATGTGATACTCTTTCCAAAACCAAACATCTTCCTACAGAAAACATCATATAGTGGTACCTTGGCATACGATTAATCCGTTTCAAGAGTGAAATTTTATTGTATTGTGAAACGCATTTTCCTATAGTAAACAATGTAAATGCAGTTGATCCGTTCCAGCCACCCAAAAATATTATGGATATTACCAATTTCCAACATTATAATTATATTTTCGCATAAAAAAAACAATCCACCTTTAGAAGAGACATGTAAACGAAGTGAAATATGAAACAAATAGACATTAAACCTCACTTAACTTTAATTTATGATTCCTCTTGACACTGGCTGCCTTAAAAATGAAACGGAAAGTGGATCCCTTTTATTCTTGCTACCGCCTTTGTTAACATTCTCGGGACCCATGGTGCTATGTCTTCACTAAATCGTGCACAAAATGATGCGCAACTTTGACTCGTACAGCGAAACTGCTTGTATGTACGCCGAGATAAATTTCTTGCAAAATTTCTGTCATCAATGCAAAAATTCTTTCGGATAGCATTCATATCAGCATTTAGAATGACAAGCCCGTGTGGAATTAATGCATAATTATAAACCTTGAAAGCCAGGTTTCCCGTCAGTGTTATAAAAAACAAATCGACACTTTCTGACCAATGAGGATCGAGCCCTGAATATTATAACGAGAAATCAAGCTCTCGTGTCTAATATTGACAAATGTGAGCTAGTTTACGAGCGCTTATCTAGTCATCTAGCTATTTGGCATCGCAGGAGGTTGTGTGGGCGGATCCAATTAGCATACCCATGCATATTCATCGCCGCTTGAATATTTAATGCGGGGAAAGGCATAGGCCGTTTTTTTTTTAAGGAGCGTCCCGAGCATTAAAACGTATTAAACAGTTTATTATTTTACATAAATTATTTAAAATGTTTAAAATGACGCGTTCAGGGGTTCTTTAAGATCTGTGCCATCTGTCTTGGCACTGTGACCGTACGAGGAGAGTGCGTTTGAAGTGTGAGCGATGCAGAATTGAAAGGTGCATATGGGCGACGGCAGACAGTATTTGCCAGGGGTTTCCAACACAATTAGATTAGGAAGGAACTTGACAGCCTGCTGTTCTGTCTCTCTCTCTCTCTTTCTCTCTCTCTCTCTTGTTTGCCAGGCAGTGGGCAGCCCACAGGGTGTTGTGCCCCTTTCATACCTTTGTAATTGATGAATTGTGCGGTATGCAAATGAGAATCCATAAATCTTATGAATGACAGCTTAATTTATGGGAGCCTTAATGAATGTGGGATTAGATTTTAATTAAATGTCCTCAAAGGCACCCTGAGTGCTAAGTTACATTTTTGTTCTCTCTCTCTCTCTCTGTCTTTCTGCTGAAATCCTCTGTTTATTGCGTTTTCCCATCCACGCATCAGTGAGATGAACTTTCTACTGCGGTAGCCCCGATAAAGATCGTGTCCATTTTGTTAGCCAAAGGAGGCACAATTAATACTTTATATTTGCTTTTATTACGCCGCGAATTATATCATCCCTGCCGATCAGGCTTTGCGCTTCCTGGAGCTAGTCATTTGCGTGGCTCGGATTAAAGCTGCATTTAATCTGGTGCCGTCAGTATGGGTTTAATTAAAACGCTGCCCATTAGGAATGATTAAAAATGCCATTAGGTGTCCAACTCGCTTCTGGAGAGACTAGAAAGAAGTCTGCGTGTGTGTGTGTGTGTGTGTGTGTGTGTACACGTACTGTGTAGGCCCTGCGTTTTTTTATTAGCACTGATACAGTAATAACTCCTCATGATTACAGCACTAACAGAAAGTCAACCCACGTCAAGTTCTCAGTCTGAATTGATGCAGCCGATATGTTTGTGCTGCTAAAATCGGTGAGTGTGGTGTGTGTTTGTGTAAGTGTGGATGTGCTAAAAGGGTTGTCTTGTGAAATATTTCTGGGTTTTGGCGGTGCTTAGTCTATAATAACTTACTGTAGGGTGGTTTTCTCTGAAAACAATCCTCTCTATTTTTTACTCGCCACTCAAGAGGCTTAAAATGTCACAAAGAAAACTGATTTGCATATTATTCGAATACTCTAATGTGATTGACTGACTGATGCACAGGAAAAAGGTTCATTAAATA
>JAQMYG010000010.1:9061575-9088184 GCA_030014215.1 Clariallabes teugelsi
GAAAACTGATTTGCATATTATTCGAATACTCTAATGTGATTGACTGACTGATGCACAGGAAAAAGGTTCATTAAATAGTAAACCATCTTTGGTTTAATTGTTGGGAAAACGTCTACAGGAGATCGTCAGTATAAGAAAATTTTCCCAGAGAGAACGCTAGAACCGCTTATGAACCAAAGATGATGAGATATGCCTCGGTTACAATTTTCTTTCAATTTTCTTTACAAGTTACCAGGGAGGATGAAGGCTATCCCATACTTTCTTCAAGACATGTGCTTCTTCAACCTCTGTACACGTGGCGAGAATAAAGCTCAGACGTACACAATCGACTAGAGGCGCATTCAGGCACGTGACCAAAATCATTACAGAATGTGTCATATCCACGTCTGATCGGCCAATCAGCAGTCATGGCCAATTAACCTGAAATGATCTGAAATCAATTGGAGCATCTCGACAAAGGACCCCTTATTGATGCGTATACAACACAAATGTGGTTGAAGTATTGTGATTGAAGATACTCTTCAAACTGGAACCCTAAAGGTCAAAGCTTCTCCTTCCTCAGACGGACCTTCTACTAGAACTGGCTCCTTTAAGATCAATATCCAAGAACATTGGCTAAAAATTGCATCCAACTTAATCTTGAATTATTTTGAAAAAGCAACAAAACATTTGCCCTCCTTGGTGCAAAATACATGAAATGTATTTCATTTATAGCATGAAATACATTAAATATTTATAGCATGAAATTGTTTTTCTTACCTTGGGTGTGCTACAGTATTAGCTAGCTTATTTACTGGCCTAAGCAAACAGTACCTCGCTGATTTCTACAGCCAAGTTGCTACTGTTGGAACGTCTTAAATATTTAGTTCGTCGTCTTCTTCTTCTTCTTTTTCTTCTTCTTCATCATATGCTACATTAATCTCAGACTCACAGATGAAATTTTGCAAGTCAGCAAATGAATAATAATCAGCGGCAATGATCTGCCTATGAATATTAATGACTGGATAGATTCCCACTCTATAACAATTCATTTCTTTAGTGATACATGCATTTCCGGAGCAATTTTAAAGTGTTTCATTTCATAGTCACACTGGTATAATATAAATAAAAATAAAAAAAACACCTGAAGATTATACAATCTCTCATATTTAAAGCTTAATGCTACAAAGAAAAGGGCTCGGAGAGAAACAGGGCTGTATTTGATAATCTGATCTGTTATATGAGAATGGCACACACACGTCCTGAACAAAAGATGACCTAACTGCTCGACCTGTTACATACGCTGTGTGTGTGTGTGTGTGTGTGTGTGTGTGTGTGGACCTGTTTGCGCATTTTTCTTAGCTCTTTGCTAAGGTACTGTAGCCTGTGCTAAAAAAAATGAATATATTTATCGCGATACTGTACAACACACTGCTCTTTGGCGACATGAGTTGTGGATGAGATGAGGTGAAGGAGCTAAACCTGTCATAATCCTTCCTTACAGTTTAAAAGGTCACTCGCTGCCATTAAGAAAAAGCCATTTTGTTCATTTATTTACTCTCTGCGGCAGACAGATAAAGAAACGGAACAATTAGGGAGCGGCGAGAGGGAGATTTTGAAAGGGCAAATGGTGGAGAGCTTAATATTTTATGAGGGATGATTGGCGCTCGCGGTGCGCGCACGCGTGTGTGTCAGGTGGCATATAAGCTACAGCACAGATGAACAGTCCGTGAATGTTCGATTTAAAGAAGCAGTTTGGGCGGAAAAAAATAAACATACACAGACTTTCAGTAAAGATTCTTCGGCTAATTTAGCTAACAAAGTCAAAAACTCCTGTCAGAGTCCTTACAAACGTTATTTTGATTTAAATTTTTTTGGTTTGCTTGTATTTGTACATTAAACTGTTTAATATGTGAGATTAAATTGTTACTATATTATCATCTCTTGCCACATGTACAGTACGTGAGCTGTACTGTACTCCTCCTATCTAAGCCTGAGGCTAGCATAAAAACAAACTTTGCTAAGGAAAAAAAAACAAGGTTTTCTAAAATTCTCCTATTGCTATTGTATTTTTAAGCTATGTGACATCCTTTGGTTTGTTAAAGATAAGTCAAGCTACAGTAATTTAGCATAGTTTATAAGCATACATTAAAAAAGCATACTGAATGACTCAAGACAGTGATGACTTTTAGACTGAGCTACATTAGCAGATGAGCTACATTAGCTTTATAGCTGTGGTACAAAACTTAACTGTCTAAATGTCTGGATGGACGACATTTGGCGTAAGTGAGAAATTGTGTTTTGAGTATATTGTGCCTTATGTCAGATTATTGGCGGTACAGTGGCTTAGCGGTAATCACTGTCGCCTTGCAACTCCAGGGTCCGTGTTCAATTCCCGCCTCTGGGTCTGTGTGCATTGGGTTTGGCTGTTCTCCAGATGCTTGGTTTCCTCTGGGTACTCCAGTTTCCTCCCACAGTCCTGCCGACATACAGATTAGGCTAATTGGCGTTCCCAAATTGCCCATAGTGCATGAATGCATGGGTGAATGTTGACTGGAGGAATAAATACAATGGTCACCGTTGGCCTCCACGATCCCTAGTTGGACTACAAAAGGTTCCTAGATGGATGGAGGAAGATTATTAGCTATACTTTTTTTTTTTTTTTACCACAGTATCTCAGAACATGCTAACAGGTAGAGAAAACGGCAGCGTCAATCCTTTGACATCTGAGTCAAGCGTCGTCTTGCGAGAAACTGTTAGCTAGCCAGCTAACCCAGATGTCACTTTTTATCTCATATCCAACAGGCGAGCTATAAATGAGGTGAGTGTGAGTAATGTGAGAAGAAATCCAGGTCAGTGCGTTAAGCAGAGAGCTGATCTTGCCATGTGTAAACTCGAATTCAGATGAAGTGCGTGAATGCCGAGGAGCAGGTAACGAGGCGCACGGTATCAATAATTCATGAGGGAAAAATGGCTGATTGTGGAAAAGGCAGATGAGTCTACTGTGTGATCTAATTACTGGAAAAAGAGAGAGACGGCAGAACGGTGAATGTCCTTGAGAGCATTTACTGACGCTTACTCTGCATTGTGAATCTGTCCAAGTCTCTCTCTCTCTCTCGATGTATAAATGTATATTTACACGTCAAGTCATTTACATATAAAATAAATGCCTGGTCTTCTATTTATTCCTGAGACTTTGTTATGAACATTTAGATCAGGACACTTTATCCTGATCCAAATAAAAGACCCAGCCTGTGCGTGTGTGTGAAAATGTGTGTGTGAGGGACGGTATTAACGTGTTCTGCCCTTTGATACACCTGATCTCTTTTGTCCCTGCAGCACAATAGTTTCAGATCGCACTCGTATTCAGCGTCGGCAATTGAATTTGAACTAGCTCTGTGTTCTTCGCTTTTCAGCTCCAGACCTGGCCGACCTCCGAAAAGGACCCAGAGTGTGACGTCCCCCGAGAGTCCACACATCCTGCCCCATTCTGTCTCTGGACTCATGTCCTCAGGAATCATGTCTCACACAGGTAACACCAAATCTGACATGTTAACAAAAGACTTGTGCCCACAATTGGTAACGTGATATATCCTAATATTCAATGACACATTGTTACTACCGCTGCATTCCAGTCAGGACGAGGATGCCGAGACAAGCAGAGGTTCTGGGCAACATTTGCACTTCCAGAGTCACGCTTGAAAGGTCTTCTGACTTTGAACGAATTTGAAGGCAGTATCCATATGAGCAAAGGAAATTCAGTGCTGAATTCTAGTCACCTCATGAGAGATTCTTGAAAATATAAATTAAAAAAGTGTGTTTTACTGTAAATATTGGTTTACAATATTACCACAACCACATTATACTATGATTTCATAAGGGGATTCCATCGCAATGTTAAAAGCTTACAGCCAGTTTTGTCCTTCATTCTGCTTTAATGGAACTCCAGTCAAGAAAATTGTGGGATGATGAACCCAATAAAGAACCTTAGAGGACTTTAGGAAACTTTTTAACAAATGGGACAATAATGCTGTCCAAAAATGATATACTCCTGCAAGATATCCTAAAAAGTGATTATTGGCACGGGCCTACCAGAAGGACCTGGTGCCTCAGGTGGAGCTACAGTACTAATGATAAACCTAGTCATTTGTTTGTGATGTTATGAAAGATCCTAAAAGCCCTTTCGTAAAAACATTGTGGGTGTTTGAGCAGGAATGCCAGTGGGTATGCGGCGGAAATACACCCTGAATGGACGCCATATGCATTTACAAAATTATTCACATCTCAGGGCAATTTTTTTTTAAAGAAGAAACCTGAAATTCCACACAAGCTTAAACAACCAAGAAGAGTTAAAACCTGACACAAGGACGGAAGCATAACTCGGAAACTCAGTTCATTAATGCGGTTTATACACACAAATGTATAATTTTATCTACACAGGCAATCTGTTTAAATCTAAACTAAGAAACAGGTGCAATAAAATTTACTATAAACCATGACATACTGTACAGTACAGTTAAAGTCGTATGGCAAGGGATCAGGAAGATAATCAGGTCAGACTTGACAGTTAGGCAATTATTATAGTATAAAAATGTAATATCAGCACACAACTAATGAACGCTCTCGGTGAAGAAAACCAAGATGGAGTCCAATTAAGACCTTCCTTCATTTCCCTTTTCCCTGCGTTTCCCAAAGGCAGTCCTCGAGGACCAAGATGTTACACTTTCTGATCTCATGCTACTAGCATGCCTTGATTAAAAATCACCTACGCTTTGATAATTAAGTCGTTGAGTTAAATGAGGTGTTTTAGTACAGAAAACATTAAACTGCGCACTAAGTGTTCTATCCCATGAATCTTAAGGGGGTCCTCAGGTTTTTTTTTTTTTTTTTTTTTTTTTTAACAATAAAGAAATTATTTTTGAATAAGACACTTTTCATTATGCATACTTTTTTTTGAACTAGTTCAAGTCTAGCGAAGTAATGAGCAGAAATGTACAGTGTGTAAACCGCTACCTTTCCCTCCCGGCGGGTCTGTGAAGCTAAACACTCATCTGCTGCGACATCTGAGCTGCTCTTGCCTTTGTGTGTGTATGCGTGTGAGTGTGTGTGTGTGTGTGTGTGTGTGTGTGAATATGCTCTTTTCCCGCCACTCCTCAAAGAGAGCCCTAGAAAGAGAGGCCCATACGTTTGTACTCGTTCAGAAAGAGCAGGTGAGAGATAGCTGGTGTGGGAGAGAGAGAGAGAAAGAGAGGGAGAGAAAGAGCAAAAGAAAGGTGTGTTGAGGGGGTGGGATCTCTAATGTAGGCAGCCTCAAGTTTTCTTTTATCTTCAACAGAGGTCACACTATCAATGTCAACTATGGAGATGGGAACTCAAAAGCCTCTGGGGGGACGGAGGGAGGGAAAAAAGAGAGAGAGAGAGGAAGATGGAAAGAGGACAGTTTTTTTTTCTTTTGAGAGGCTCAAAGAGGGAGAAAGAAGAACGCTTTGATATCGTTCTCTCTACTGGCTGAATGGGGGCTTTGGCTTTCATGCTCTGATCTTGACATTTTGTGAAAGCATTTGGAGAGCGACTGAGAAAAACACACACACACACACACACACACACACACACACACACACACACACACACATATACACATACACACAAACGGTGTCTCCTTTTAACTTCCACATAAATTGTAGACAGTTTCAGTTTGTCTAAATGCCAGGTAGCTAAAAGTAGCAGGACTCAGTTTAGGCTGGTCTGAGTGTGTGAAATGCACTTCTCTGGAGTGTTTGGGAAAGTTTTCGCCAAATATAATTTTATCTGACAGGATCATATTTTCGAGATTATATTTGTCCTCTGCTAGTGCTGTTTATATGAGCGGAGTTCGAGTCTTAGAAACTTACCTTTATTTCTCTATATAATCCCCTGCTGCACTAATGAACTTATCACAGTGTTTCACTAGTGCTTGCCATTAAAGTAGAAAGTTTTCTCAGTACGCAAGAGACATGGTCAGTCTGCCTGGAGGACTGTACGGAGGATGTGGCAATAACTCCCAGCCGAGTTCCTGTAATCTGCAAGTGGTGTTGGTGAATGATTCTGTGTACACTTCAAACGGACAGATGCGTCTCTCCCGCAAGTTGGCGACAAGTTATCCAGTCGACGGATGTACACAGGAACGACTTCAGTGGGCTCCGAGCCACTTCAGCCGGGATCTTCACAGATGTACGGCCGTCTTTAAAACTTTGTTCAAGTCTAGCGAAGTAATGAGCAGAAATGTACAATGCACCATTCAAACGTTCTACTGCGGCTAAGAGACTCATCACTGTACTGTGCTTGTGCTACAAGTTTTCTGTAAATGTCAGTGTTACGCCTTCATTCAATGCACAGTTTTTAGGGGTTTTACAGTAGGTCTGCTACTTCAGCAATTACATTACATTGCAAACAGAGCAACTTAAATCAGGAAACCGTTTAGTTAAACTCCACTCGTCACTTTCCTTGACTGTTCAGGAGGATTCCTGCCAGACTTTTTAAAATTAGGCAAACTTATTATTTTATTCTTTTAAGTCTTTATAGCACATATAGCTAGTCCGTTAGTGTTTTATGGTTAAGCACAATACCAGCAAATGCAAAAACAAAAACATATGATGATGATTCAATTATTTGTCACATGTACCTTACTGCATAGTGAAAGGATTTTTGCGCATATTCCAGTAGCTGGGTAGGAAGCTGGGGTGAGAGCACGGGGTCAGCCAGGATACAAGCGTCCCTGAAGCAGATAATGTTAAGGGTCGTTGCTCAAAGTCTCAACAGTGATAACTTGGGAACCTGGAACCTTCAACCTTTTAATCAGTAACCCGCTGCCTTAACCGATTGAGCCACTATGTTTTGCATGATGGTGTAGCCAAACTACCACACTGACCTCCAGCTAAATTTTAAGCAAAGTCATATAAAAGCTACACTTAATTTCCCCCGTTTATACATTTTCATAATGTATAATGTAGGATAGTCATGAATTTTTAATTCAGTTTAATGGATTTATTTGAATTATTGAGACATACAGTACTATTAAACTTCAAACATTTCCAAACAAATATGAAACGTTTGAGGTTTAGCGAAACAGTGGAGTCTAACGTTAGCAATTAAAGAGAATCTCTCAAATAGCCGTATTAAATGAGCGCTTTAGTGTAAATGTGAGTAATCATTTTTCTAATTTTGTTAGCAGGCTTGACCGTAAATGTAACCATAAACTATAAATGCAAAACATAAACTCAGGTCTAGCTTAAACTATTTATTATGTTCATTACTAGAGTTCTGTTTTTGAGAAGGATTAATTGGAAAAGTGTCTAGATACAAGAAAATAACGAACATATAAGTATAGTTTCTTGTCCACGGTATACAGTACATACAGTATTTAGCATACATACAGTATGTCAGTGGTTCTCTCAGACAGGGTAGCAACTCTAAGCAGCTTGGTTTTGTCATGTTTGTTTCATAAATTTGGTGTTGGAATGAGACTAGAACAAGGCACTGACATGATACTAATCTGGGCCTAATTGAATTATGGCATAAGACTGACAACTCACATAAACGCACACACATTCACACAGTCAGAGCGGTTCAACAGAGACAGATGCCTAATACTCTAATACTGTGCACGGTAATTAAGAGTGTGCGATATGGGGCATGCTGCTCTGGTTCTGCTCACACGGAACCTGAATATTGCAATATATCATATAACTGATTATCCTTACACACCCAATCATTCTTAACGTCACTGGCATAATATCTGTTCTCAGAGCAGACTGTGAATTCTTGGAGGGCCAGTCATTTGACAGCGCAAGTAGATATTAATAGACTAGTCACTTTGGCATTTTAATTTGACATTGTCCACTTCTCCTGTCACTCAGCTCAGTGGAAGTGTCTTTCTCCTCATTATGTCAAACACTGACAGTATATAAAAAAACACATTTCTTTTTGACATAAAGTGGATGATTGAGCTCACTCACTCATCTTCTATACTGCTTCATCCTGTATTCAGGGTCGCGGGGGGCCTGGAGCCTATTCCAGGAGGCTTAGTGCACGAGGCAGGGTACACCCTGGACAGGGTGCCAATCCATCGCAGGGCACACACACACAGACTCACACACTGCGGGCAATTTGGGAACATCAATTAGCCTAACCTGCATATGTGGGAGGAAAGCACCAAGCACGAGGAGAATATGCAAACTCCATGCACACAGAGACGGGATTCAAGCCTGGCCGGGAATTGAACCCGGACCCTGGAGGTGCAAGGCGACAGGGCTAACCACTACACCACCGTGTTTGAACACAAAAGTTTTAAAATGGAGAATGAAGGGAAATTTTGTGATAAGGTTAATCAACAAAAACACATTTTAAGAATCTAAAGCAGTGTTTACACAAGGTAATTAGGTAATATCGCAACAGATTTATATTACATCAGAAACTTTTTTTTCCCTTTCAGTTTTGGATGGATGTGACCTTTATGACAGATTAGAGTTTTTTTTTTTTACAAACTATGTGAATTGTAAAGATTACACTTGTACCAGGAAAGAAATTTAAATAAAAACAAAAAGTGTACAATTGTAAAAATTTGTCATTTTTGAAGAATAAATGATTTCGGATAATGTTCTGGACGTGACATTTTCATGTTATAGATGTGACGTGATGAAAACTACAAAGAATGAAGATTTGAACTTGAAAAGCAACGTATGAGAAATAGTAAAATGTACCTTCTCTTTCATCATTTTTTTTCTGTCTCTCTCTCTCTCTCTCTTTCTCTCTGTCGCTCTCTTTCACTGTGTATTACAGGTCTGACAGCTGCTACTTTAGCTGAGGCCATGAAGAAGAAGATTAAGCTGGAGGTTTTGAACAGTTACCACGCTGCTAACAACCACGGCGCAGACCATGAGAACGGAGACGTCAACTCAGGCATGGGTGAGTCTCCCAGAACTTTTCCAGACATATCCACAAATTTCATTTTTATATGTGTAAACATTCCGCAAGTGTTATTTTTGAGCATAAACTAAATCTGATCAAACTAAATCAGTCAGTGGTGCTTCAACCGTTATTTCTCAAAATACTCAATGTTTAAATAGTCCCGAATACATTCCTGAATTCCTTATTATTATTATTGTTCCCTTTTTATTAAGATCCCATAAGATATCCTGCCGTTAACCCCTGACTCATGGCTAAATAAGGGCCAAAAGAATTTTGTATCATCCCCATTTTATCCTGCCTCGGCTTAAAAAAGGAAATATATAACAGCCCTGTTTAGCAGCTAAATATAACATCCTTTATCAAAAACCGCGGCTTCCTTTCAGCCTGATCCTTTAAACAGATGTCATAGCTATATGGAAAAACAAAACAGTTTTAAAAATGGAAAGAAGTCTTCTAAGGAACCACTATTACTATGGAGATTCATGCATCTCTTTGGACTCTATTATTGTGTTCAATTACCTCGGAGAGGGAAAAAAGAGATGGATCTAGGAGACATTTGGAAACGTCCCTTATTTTATGATTGGTAAGCAGATTTAAGGAAGAAAATGCTCAGGAAATGAGGTCATAATCTTTAGCCGAAGAACGAATAGAAGAACGGGGCCAAGATGTCACAGCGAGAAGGATAAGTGTGAATAAGATTAGCCAGGTTTTACCTATAGATGCTAATGAGGATGGCGCTTTTTATCTTCGGCAGTTTAAAGTGAGGGTAACCTTGAGTGCTGAGTCCTCGCCCAGAGTACTAATAGAGAAAAGAGACGTGTATAAGAGGGATGAGTGGGACAGAATAGCAATTTCTTCCTTCCTCTGTCTTTGTTTCCTTCTTCTTGTTGTACTTGAGTTTCATCTTATTTCTATAGAATTGCTTAGACAGAGTTGCATAAACGTATGTGGGACAGAAAAAGTATGTATTTTGCATGAAGGTTGAGAATAGATGTATTTCGTCCTTGTTTAATCATCAGTGTCAGATTCTCATGATGATGGATAGCTTTTGATGATGTACATGATGATAAACCTTTTAAATCACAGTAAGCAATACAGTAACATCTCATTAATATGCCTCATGATTTCTATGTTTTTCTATTAAAGAGCAAGCTGACAAATCTGTTCACCTAAATGAAACTGATGCAGCTCATGCTAATGCTAGCTAGCTAGCAAGTCAGATAAGCAGCCTGCCTGGTCCTGCTGCGTTAGCTTGCTAGATAGAGTTAAACCTGCTAGATTTAGCACTTACTGATTAAGGAATACAAATCACTGTTAATTATAAGTTAGCTTACCTCTGTAAAATTTTCATCGTGAATGTTGAGAGGTTGTGAGGCAAGTGTCTTTGCAAGCATTGCTAATAACTGTAAGTTAAAGAAACAGGCAAAAACTGAAACATGCAAAAATATGAATCGTTGCTAAACAGCCCAGACCTTTCAGAAACTCGAAACAAAATGGTTAACAATTTTTTTTTTTTTTATGTAAAAAGGGAATAATGATTGTTAGGAATGCTTTTCTTTGGAACATGCTAACGTAAACAATGCCTGCTAGCATCTATACATTACTAGCCATGCTAGTAATGCTAAATAAATACTCTTAGAATACATTGAAATCCTGTTTATGATTGAATAATGAATAGAGTTTCCTAAGCCAAAGGACATTTAGGTGAAAGTCATTGATTAAGTTCCTGTGTGTGTGTTTATACAGAACCAGTCAAAAGTTTGGACACACCTTCTTGTTTAATGACATTTCTTTATTATTTGTTGTCATAATTTCAATGTATTACAATGTTGAAAACAATAAAAAAATAAATTATTTATTTAACAAAAAATTGTTAAATAACCCAGAATGTGTTTTATATATTTTTTTAATTCAAAGTACTGTAGACACCTTTTGCTTTGATGACAGCTTTGCCCACACTTGGCATTCAGCCTCATGAGTTAGTCACCTGGAACGCTTTTCCAACAATCTTGAAGGATTCCCAAAGGTGTTGAGTACTTATTGGCAGCATTTCCTTCACTCAACTGAATTTAGCTTGGGTGATTGTGGAGGCCAGGTCATCTGTTGCAGCACTCCATCACTTTCCTTCTTGGACAAAGACTCTTACAGTACATAACCTAGAGGTGTGTCTGGGATCACTGTCCTGTTGGAAAATATATGATGGTCCCACTAAGTGCAAAGCATAAGGGATGGCATGTCCACATCATCACACCTCCACCTCCATGCTTCACAGTGGGAACTACACATTCTGGAACATTCTGTTCCTCATCTCTACATCTGAGAAAGACATGGGTATTAGAACCAAAAATCTCTATCTTTTGACTTATCAGATCAAAGCACAGTTTTTCCACTAATCCAGTGCGCTTTGCTTGTGTTTCTTGGCCCAAGCAAATCTCTTCTGCTTGTTGTTCTTTAGACGTAATGAAATATATCTACCATTTGAACTCCAAAAAGCATGTGCATGTGCTATAATCTGAGCTGCTGTAAATAGACGGTTTCTGAGGCTGATCACTCTAATAAACTCATCCTCTACAACAGAGGTAACTCTTGGTCTTCCTTTAAAGGGAAGGTCCTCATGAGAGGAGAGTTTCATCATAGCGGTTGATGGTTTTGCCGTTTCTTGAGAGTTTTCATATTGATTGACCTTCATTTCCTAAAGTAACAATGAAATGTATTTTCTCTTTGCTTAACTGAGTGTTTCTTGCCATAATATGGATTTGTACAGTAGTTGTAGTAGCACTAATAGGGATATTGACTCTATACCTACCCTTCCTCTGCGCAAGAGAACTGATGGTCTAAAGCAAAGAAATGTCACAAATTAACTCAACCTGGCAAACCATTCCTGTGAACTAAATTGTGAATCTGAAGAGAGCTGCCACCAAAGCTGTGTATTGTGGATTGTTGTTCTGAGTTTAAGACTTTTTTGTGTACTACAGCATTCCGTACATACATTCTTTCATAGTATTTATGTCTGTATTTTACACACACACACACACACACACACACACACACACACACACACACACACACAATTACTTTCAACATTGTACATTAATATAAAGAAAAACAACTGAAGGAGAATGTGTCCAAACCTTTGACTGGTGGTGTGCGTGTATATTACTAGGGTTATGATGGATAAGATAAGAATGTGACCTGTCCTGGAAACACTGGGCTCAAGGCAGGAATACACCCTGGAAAGAACACTATGCACACATATTTGCATTCTCACAGTGTAGCATAGCCAACTGCCATGCTTTTCAGTGTTTAGAGGATACTGGTGACCCTTAATGAAACCTGTGCAATTAATCAAATCAAATCAGGAACCCTGGAACAAAAGTTATATTGTTCATAGTTTGAACACCATTGTTAATTGCACAAATGCACCCTTAATTATTTACTTGCATTAAGTAACATAACGAGTGATGGACTGTTTTATGATACATCCTGTACTTGCGATAAATGACTTCACAGTGGAACTTTGGCAGTGCTCCAGATATGATTGGTGCCCTGTTTTTAGCAGCCGTGATTGCCAGGATGTGAGCTCATCTTTGGTTAAATAGAGATCCCTTGAACAGCTGTGCCCTCTGAGCAGGAAGTGGAAGGCTCTGGACATTTTCAAGCTGTCCCGTCACATAGGAATGTAGAAAAGAAGTGTCCTTCTTACCCGATTGTGAAAGATGCTAAACAGACAGCTGGGTTTCAACAATGATAACTGCACCAAATTGGACTGATATACTGAAGGAAAAACAGTGATAAGCCTAACACTTAGTGTTTATTTCTTGACACTTTTATCCAAAGCGACCTGCAAGTGAAAAAGCCATCTATCATCTGTCAGGGTTTAAGCCTGACTCTTTGGTGGTCTTAATCCTTAGATATTCAAAACAGTCAATTCTAAAGTGTTTATGCCTGTTCTGTACCCTTGATGAAGTGTCCCCCTCTGTTGGGGATAAAAAATCTAAGCTATTTGGAATGGATTTCAGCTTTATTTATTTTTTTAAAGAAAATGCCTACTCATGCACAATTCCCAACACTCATGCCAACTAGTGCAAAGGTTCATTTATCCATTTACCTGTTTAATATCTTATTAGCAGTGGCAGCAATGGCACCAAGTTGAGAAGATCAGACTACCCATTCTCCAGCAACAAATTCCAGCTGCTCCAAGGGGATCCCCACATTTTCCCAAGCCAATTATTCTGTATAGTCCCTGTAGCAGTTCCTACAGTAGGTCTCCCTCGAGGTCTCCATTAAGTGGAACATGCCTGAATGAGCTCTAGCAGGAGCCAAGCAAGGGGGCATTCTTAAGAGCTCCTTGAATCGCCTGAGCAGGTTCCACTTGATTCAAAGGAATGGAGATGCTTTCCTGAATGGCTGAGCTTCTCAACCTTTTACAGAGAGCAAGTCCAACCACAGTGTTAAGGCAAACTATGTCCTTAATACCCACAACGTTGGACTATAAATGAGGATAGAGATTTAGATTAAGAATTATTCAAATGTATCAACTGATTACACCACAAAGAATATCAGGAGCAAAATGTTTTTCGTGTGATTCCTTCAGTAATAGTTATCCATACAGATTTGTAACGTATCTTGTTTTTCAGGACGTTGGTTTGGAATAAACCTAGACACGACTACACTGAGTGCACCTTCTTTAAAGTCCAGAGGTAGGCTTCACTTATTTAGGCTTAAATGCAAAATTGATATCAGTGTTCACCATGGGAATTCAATGCATTGTGAGTCAGATTTTAAGGAGTTCCAAACATTTCAAAACTTTATCAATAACATGTAGACCACAACCTTTAAACCAAGCACCCACCAATAGTTTATTAGAAAATCAAGGGTAGATAATGTGGACTTATGTAGCTTTAAAATAACGCCTTAATTCTGGAGGTACATTTGAGTTCTGAATACCTACAGTACTGTGCAAAAGTTTTGAGCCACCCTTCATTTCTTTATATTTTGCTTCAAAAGAGCCAGACTTGCTTGCATTTTAATGTAGTCTTGAGGAATAGTTCTCCAGGCAACCCTACCAGTTTCAGACGAATGTTATGGATCTTTCAAGCATAAAAAACATCTAACTTAAGGCATGAACCAGTGAGAAACAGGTGCAGATGATGACAGATGATCAGGCCGGTGACTAGTGTACTGTTGATGCTGAATGCTGAGTGGTTGGAACAGACGAGAGGGGAAATGAGGTTGCTGTTGACGTTGTTAACAATTTTTAATTGTACAGTATATACAGAAATATATTTCTATACTTAATCCTCACTACACACACTACACTCTGAAGATCTTACACCCTTTATTCGCTGCTGAAGAGCCATAACTGCTAAAATACAAGTGCTGACTATCAATGGCTAGCTATTAACTGTTCTTGTTCTGCACTTGAAAGGATTAAGGACAAAAACTGTGGTCTCTTTGAGGCACACTTTGAAAAATACCCGACAACAGAGGGCTTCTATATTAGGAGAAGGTGCAACACGAAGCTAAATCCATTAACCATCCAGCGAGCCCTTGAAGTGTACATGAAGACTGAGGATGTAGGTGTATACTGTAGAGGATCTAGGTTGCGTTTAGAGGAGCAGAAGGAACAAGAGTTAGTGAGGAGCATATAAAAGAAAGTAAAGTTGCGAGAAGAAAAGGGAAGGGAAGAGCAAAGAAGGCAAGGAGTTGAGTTGATCTGGATTGAGGTGTGATGTCTCCAGGGCTTCAACTTTTCTCACACACACACACACACACTCATTAGTGTGTTCCCTCTCACGGGCTTCAGGTGACAGATAAGCGTAACGTTCCTCAAAATTTATAATGGGATTTGATGGAGGGAGAAATAGGATTCCTACAGGACGCAGGGATAATGGGGAAAATCAGCTGATAATAGATGAACGCTTAATGAAGTTGAACAGCCTGGGCGCTCCCCAAACCCCACTTCTTCTCATTCTCTATTAAATCCTGTATGAGCAGCTGAGAATCAGCAGAAAAGTGGAGTGCTTGTGATGAGGATGCTCTCAGAGGAGTGCGAGGCGTAGGACGTAGATAACCTCTGAACTGGACTGTGCTTTACGGTTAAATCGTAATATTTTATGGGCAAAAGTAGTTAGAGAAGTTTACCTCGGATCGGAGATAGCGCTTACAGCGTGGTATATGTACTGAAGTTTGCTGAAGTTTTTGGGCTCGGACAGCAAGGTCAAAACAGATCGGGTTGAAATGGTTATTCAAGCTGCTCCCTTTTCAGAAACCTCAGAACAAATACTACTACTACTGTACTACTAATAATAATCATCATCATCATCATGGCAGCATGGTGGCATAGTGGTTAGCCTCTAGGGCTGAGTGTTCGATTTCCTCCTCGGGTCTGTGTGGACAAATTGTTCTCTCCATGCTTTGTGGGTTTCTTCTGGGTTCTGCGGTTTCCTCCAACAATCCAAAGACATTCAGGTTAGGCTAATTGGTGTCTCCAGATTCCCTTTAGTGTGTTTGTTTACAGTATGTGCTTGTGCTTTGCTATGGATTAGCACCCCATCCAGGGTGTCCCTTGTCCCTGGGGATAGGCTTCAGGCTTTCAGCGACCCTGTACAGGATAAAGAGAATGAGTCAGTGAAAGAGTAATAATAATAACAATCATCATCATCATTCTAATCATAATTCCATTATTTGATTCAAAGCATCAAACCCTGCAATAAATTTGGGTTCACACAATTAAGAGTATGTAATCTAGTATCCACTTCTGTTTAGACAAAAATAGAATGTTATCTTGGTTAGCTTGTCATTTCAAGGGATCCCATGCAGAGCCCTACAACAGCCCGTGAAACCCTTTCCAAAAGCTAACCTTCTACAACCTACAGTAGGAATGAACCCTAATAATAAGTGAAAGAAAAGAAAGAGATTTTTTCATACGAGTCACAAGCAATCTGAACAAAACTCCTTTTTTTGCAAAACTCTTTCGTCGAAAACGTGCACTCAGATACATTTATCTTCAGTGAACATATTTTTCATAGAAGGCAAACAGGTTTCCGTCGCCCGTATGGGTGTGTTAATAATCTGAATATAGACTCGCTGTTCTCCGCATTAGCCCGTGTAGGTCTGAGGCTGTCATGATGAATCTGAGGCACACGAACAAGCTGACCTTTAACGAAAAGGTCCGTGCCAGGAGAGTGCCTCAATGTGCAAAGACACTAATACACTGTGTGAATGGCTGGTTATAATTAGAGCAGCAATATGATGATGATTTGTGTGTGTGTGTGGGGGAGTGGGTGGGAAAGTATGTCCCTGTATTAGAGGAAATGTGTGTGTTTAGACACTTTCTAAGCAAACTATTAAAGCAGGAAGGACTGCGATACACTATCAATTGGAAACTGGTGAGTGTTTCCCCGAATCGCAGGCCAAAAAAAAAAAAGATTTTTTTTTTCATGACAGTATGAAGCAGGTAATGCACCCAAACACTAAATATGATAGAGCATATTGTATAATGTGCATCTATTGATTGGCGCTTGAGAAAAAGTGCTTACTGACCCTTCTATACA
Organism: Clariallabes teugelsi; assembly: GCA_030014215.1. Classification (NCBI taxonomy): domain Eukaryota; kingdom Metazoa; phylum Chordata; class Actinopteri; order Siluriformes; family Clariidae; genus Clariallabes; species Clariallabes teugelsi. The sequence continues at coordinate 9,078,057 of JAQMYG010000010.1, forward strand.
TCACTAAAGTGTATCGTTTAGGTACCAGTAGCCGGTCAGTGTATTAGTGATGTACAGTATATCCAGGTCAGTAAGCACTTGTGTTAAAGTGCAAACACACAAGTTGACAAAATTGTAATGAGGACAGGCTGTGTGTGTGTGTGTGTGTGCGTGTGTGTGCAAGGATGCACACGGCAGATGCCTGATGCTCATTGTAAACATGAGTAATCAGGAACAGCTGCTCAGCTACGCCGACTCTCGATGACTGTGTGTGGCAACTTCAAAGGGGAGAGCGAGCGAGAGAGAGAGAGGGAGAGAGAGAGAGAGAACGGGTACGTTGTTTAGCCCAAACAACCAGAAATAATATAAGACAGAAGCCCTTTATCACACTATGACATTTTTATTTCTACCTAAACAAATGTTTTCTAAATCTGTAATACAGTATTTATAATCTATACCCCTGTAAAGAAAAGTGCATCGCATTCTGAATATGAATGGAAGATATCAAAATCATCCCCAAAAAAAACAGTTCAGAGATTAAATCTCGAACACAACAAACTTATTAGGTGTCATTTCAGTGTCACTTCCTTATTTGGTCATGGCTCCGCCCCTATTCTGTTCTTCGCACTAAGATCATAAAGACGATTGTTTGTTTTTAGTCGCCTCTCCTTAATAAACCTTTAACCTTTTAACACAATTGTAAGAGGCAGCTAGTTAACTCGTTTTCATAGAATGCTTCCATTAATTTTTTTTGTGTATCAGTCAAACGTTTGGATAGAAGTTTGGATTTATTTTTTACATTCTAGAGCAGTACTGGATTTTTTTTTAAACTATGGATCTAACACATACAGTATGGAATTAGGTAATTAAGTAACAACAGTAGTTAGGTGTTATTTTAAGACATGAAGGTCAGCTGTTCTGGAACAGTTCTTGCAAGAACAGTATTGCGTCAAGTGCTTTTGCAAAACCCATCAAGCACCATGATGAAACTGTCTCTCATGAAGACCAACCCGGGAAAACAAGACCAAAACTTACCTCTGCTGCAGAGAAGTTCATTTAGAGTTACCAGCCTCAGAAATCACCAATGAACAAACAGCACCTCAGATTAGAGTCGTTATGAAGGATATACAGAGCAGATACATCTCAATATCAACTGTTCAAATGAGATTATTGCATATTTTGGATGTCTTCAGCATTGTATTAAAATGTAGTAAGAAATTCAAGTCAGGAATGACCATGGAATTAGAAGGTGTGTTTTGATTGGTTGTGTGTGTGTGTGTGTGTGTGTGTGTGTGTGATCATTTTAATAATGCATACTGAAAACATCCTGGGTTGACCTTTCCCTGTATTGACTGTATACCCTTGTGTTACAGTTTAAATTAGTCTTCCATTATAATTAAATTTCACTAAACTGTTTTTTCACAGTTTTTTTGCCAGTACAGGTAAATGTGTTAAAATTCTTGATGTGTAATGATCACACCTATTCTACATAAATAACACTATTTATTAAAACTTCCAGACTCCTTAAGAAAAAAATCTCGAGTTGTTCTCTCTGATGTTCACTCTATTAAAAAGAGTAAATTGGAGTTTTTCATATCACAAAATCTTTTTTTCTCTCTCTGAATTTTGTGGTATCTCTTTGTTTTTTTCCGCAGTTTTTTGATTCCTTGCTATTTTTTTGCACAGGATGTTGATAGAGCTACAAGAGTAAGAAATCCAAAACCAGCTCATGAAGTGATATTTTTGAACTTCCCATGGTCCATAATGTGGCATTGTTGCCCCAAAAGCCTGTTAAGATACAAGGCGAAAAATGAAAGTTGTTCAGTCAAAGTGGATTTATTTTTATCCACTCCCAGGGTTTAAAAGGAAACGAGAGCCGATTTGATTGTATATCACAGCACCACATCTCACCACACCTCTTATTAATTTATTTATTTTAGTCTTTGACTCTACAGGGGGCAAACGCTTTAATTGTTATTTGCTTCCTAGATGTATTCTGTAAGCCTCAGTTCTAAAGCTCTGCACAGAACCTTAACTTTTAACCGGACGAAGAACTTTAATACTTCAATGAATGTCTTTAATACTTCAATGAAGAACGCAGCATTTAAGAAAGTATTTTTCGTGTTTTTTGCACATTTTTGTGTTTAAATAGAAATTATTATCATAGACAACAATAATTGACAAAATCAAAAAGTAAAAAAAAAGTCTTAAAACAATAATATATATAATTTTTTTTATTTATTTATTGTGAAATCACATAGGTTAAGAAAAAGTTTAACATTTTTGAAATTTTTAATTTCTAAGTACTTCAGTTAGTGTCTATAAATCTTCCTACCAGTGGTGTTTCAGGGTTCTAGCTTTGGTTCTTGCTAGGGACCAACTGAAGAACCCATTAAAGTCCTAGATCTAACTTTGCTTTTTATTGTTGAGACCGATATTTGTTTCCTGAGATACAGCTTATACTGTATAAATGTACCCTTTTACACAACACATTAATACTTTAATAAGTTTAAAGGTACTCTTAAAAGTTACTTACCGCACACTAGATGGAAACAAAGAAGATAAGAATGACAGGTACACACCATATACTATATATCAGACATTTTGTGGAATACCATAATTTTACTCACATGAAATTCAGCTCTATCCTGTCTGCTTCACTGTCCCTCACAACCAAACCTCATAAATAACACAAATACTGTAACCAGAGTTACACAACCGCCTTTGTTATTTTCTTTACTTTTGTCCATGCTTCCTTCGCTCCATGTAGCGTGATTATTTCCATAAGGCTAACTCGACATTAAACACACCAAGGCATCATTAATTGCAGCTTAGGGGGAAAAACACACAACACAGGGCTCCTGGTTTTCCATAAATCCCTGCGCTTTACTGTGGGGGACATGGAAATGACTCTGGTGTGCGTCCGACCACTACAAAGCCCCCTTTACTAAACTCTCAGACTAAACACCTTCCCAACAGGCACTTACAGGCAGACACACCTTCGTCTGGGAAGTCCATGCGTGTGTTTCTAAGGCTCGTCAGGCTGGGACAGGCTTCCAGCTTCTTTTTAAGGGGTATTAGTAGCAAACCTTGAGGATTTGCTCTGCTGCTTGTGTTGAATAGACATGTGGGAAGTCAGGATGATGACAGCGTGTCTGAAGGGCAGCTAATGTGCGCTTGCCGTGTTTGTATTGTTTCGTCGTTTTAACTTTTGTGGCGCGTACTGTTTGCTGTCTGTCTGTTTTCCTCTCCCTCATGCAGGATGGAAGTCATTAAGTTGCGATCACATCTTATCACCCGCTTACACATGCCCTAATCACCAGGTTGTCTTCTCTCTGAAGGCTGTGGATTTTCATGTGGAAGAAGGTTTTTTTTTTTTTTTTTTTTAATTTACTGGCAGGAGGAAAATGACATGTGGTGGTATTTTTATGAGAAGTCACTGGTGGCCGCGTACAATCTGCTGCACCAGCTATGCCTTCATGATATCCTCCAGCGTAATGAACAATGGCATGCGAATGCGCACAAAGATGTTTACTTCTAGGCTTAGCTTCTGTTGTGAAATTTAAAAGATCAAACCGAAGCAGGCGGAGAAATGTATTGTTTTAAGCAGCTTTAAATCCTGAGAATATTACCGTTCTAGAAATTGCTACTATTCATAAATATGGATTCATTTACTTGATGAAAATGCCTAAATACTTTAGGCTAACCAAAAAACTAGCCAGATATGTACGTAAGTGCTTGTAAACTAGTTTCAAGTGTAAAATCTATGCGTTTTTTTATCACAACATAATAGGATTTTATTTTCCTCCTGGGCTTTTTCCATTTCTTGGGGTCGCTACAATTTAATGGCACAGTTTTTACATCAGATGCCCTTCCTTGGAGGGTCCGAACCCACGACCCTCCAAGCAGTAACCCAGAGCCTCAACCACCTGATCTACCATGGCGTCACAATTGAAAAAACAAAGCAAAGAACATAAACAATAGCACAAGAAACTATAAGAAAGTTCACAACAAGACCGAGGAACATCAGGGTAGAAATAGAAAAAAAAGAAAAAAAACAGATGAGTGTACAACAGGTGAATACAATTGGCAAAGCGGTGGTAAAGTGCTCGCCCTATCATCCGGAGATCGCAAGTTCGATTCCCGGGTGATGCTGTAACCTCTCGCAGCTGATTCGCTGAGCTCTCTCAGAGGGGAGGGATGAGAGGTACTTAGTGCTCCCGCATAAATCACAGCTCTACAGCCAATCAGGGGTCGTCTGTAAGCTCATGCAAGCGGGAGGAGCGGGTAGCGCTGTCCTCCGAGTGTGTTACGCCGCCCCCTTCTAATAATTTGCATATTCAGCCTGTTTAGTGACATCACTAGTTTACAACCCCAAGCTGATAAAATGAACTCCCTAAAATCAAAAATCTCAGAATAAATCTCATGAATGTAATAAACATCAAATCGTCCATGAAAGTGGTATGTGAAATTCTGTTTTTCCTTTCAGGCCCTAGGACTGCCTGCACGCACACTAAGTGCCGTTACAAAATCTATCCACAGACCTTACAATTCAACTTGGCAGCAACCGAATTTTATTCATTGTGCTTTATTTCCTCCTGTTTGATTTCCCTCCAGGTGTTTTTGTTTTCATTGTTTTACGCGCACTGTTATTGCGACAGTTTGTGCCCTAATCAGCTCCAAGATCCCTTTTGTGTTTGGATTTAGCCAGCCGTGCTCAGCCTGGCTCCGGCCCAGCTCTGTCATTAGACTTCCTTTGTTTTCTCTCCTCGCCGTTCCGTTTGTTTTGCTTCTCCCTCTCGTTTTTTTTTTTTTCCCTCCTCATATTCGGCGCTAAATATTTATACAAATCGCAACTTCCTGTCGAAATCATTTACGATCCCATAATAGCTCCAGCGTTGGGTTGCACAATGGGAGCCATCGCGGTCGAGGCGTGGGTGTCTCTGATTTCTAAACTCTCGGGGCTCTTTTGTTTTAGGTAAATAGAGATTGAACGCTGCTCGCCTAGCATCATTGGGTGCCATGTGTTGCAGAAAACAGGGTCTTTAGACATTAGAAGGCTGCAATGTCATTCACTTTGCAGCTGTAGCTGAGACTCTGAGGCCCCTGGAGATGTCGGGGGAAACTGCACGAGTGTGTGTGTGGTGTGCGTGTGGTGTGTGTGTGTGCATGCATTTGGCCTTGTTCCAGAGGTGACTTTCTGGAAGACAGGAGGGGTTTAGTATTCCCCAGTCACTTGGTGCTGAGTTGAAATGTGTTGCCTGACACCTAGGAAGATTCAATTTAATGCAATTCGGTTTTATTTGTAAGGTGTCTTTAATAATGGTCATTAATGCAAAGCAGCTTTAAAATTTCACGTAAATAGAATGAACTTTATCTATTAGTTTGTCCCTGACGTCTGGGACGGGGCCATCAATCACATGATCAACTTAATCTTAGACATTATTACTTTTAAGCTTTTCCTGCATACTTAATGCTTTAGAGCAAATATTTTAATTATGAAACACTGTGACCAAAAACCTCAATATGTTTGCCTTATACCATACATATATATAAAATTGATGGCCACTCCTTAAAGTCCCACCTGCACCCCTGCCCACCATTCCCCCCGCCCCCCGACCACCACCTCCAAACTCAATCCCGCCACCCCATGTCTAAAAACCCAGACACGCCCCTGAAGCGGCCTCACAAGCCCAGCAAGTGTGTAAAGAGCGCATTTCTTTTGTCCATTGTGGATTAATTTAACCTTTAACGTAGAGGCAGCAGTTAGTTACGGGCCAAAAAAACAAAATGAAGGAACAGCTTGCGAGTGCTTTTGGCATGTGCCGGAGATCAGCCCATCCAAATAACAGCCCCCCGAAGACAAACATGCGGCCGCGCGCACACACTTTGTCCTCTTTGATCTTGCTTTCTCGTCTGCTTGAGCAGCATGACTGATCTGCGTGTCATCTGTCTCATGAAAATCAAGTATCCCCCCCCCCCACCCAAACACACACACACACACACACACACACACACACAGACACACACGGCCGTCTTTTTTCTTCATTTGCTTTCCTCTGTCTGTGAGCAAAAATGTCAGAAGGAGGGGAGTTTGGGAGAGAGAGCATATCGCCTTTTGTTTTCTCCCACGCAAGTTTAGTCTCCGACGATGAGGAGGCACCTCTGACCTTTTGCCGAGCTTTGGCTGGTATTTCGGTTCAAAAGCAGAAAATCAGATTGCCAGGTGGCCGTGAATATGGGTGTATGTCTATCTGTGTGTGTGTGTGTGTTTCTTCTCGCTGTGAGCACCGACCTCAGAATCCGTCCGAGGGATCAGTTCGACTTCTGATGGAAAAACAGATGAGTCTTTTGAAGGAAATGAGCTACAATGTGCTTCCTTTTTCATCCTGCGTTTCAAAGAGATGGCCAGCAGCCACAGCCGAGTGACCGAATTTAATCTCGAGCGCTGACCTGTCCAACCCGAAGCGGATTGGATTCTCCCGTTCTCGTCACCCGCCTACACCCATACGTATACTCTAGAAGTGAGCAAGTGAACTAAGGCGCACTGAGCATTAGATTAGCAAACTAAACAAGGAGGCAACTAGCGATCAGAGACGATCAGAGAAAATCAACTTTTTCCCTGCTGTTGTCGTGCAGCGTGTTGCACTCCAAATAGCATCTGCTCTAATTTATCACCGGGTGGTTATGGATGAAGACATCTGCAGCGGTTCGAGAAGGAGCTAATTGGTGTGCAGCATGGAACAGAAAACACTCGCTGCCATGCTGAGAACTAACACCACATCCTTCAGCATAAATAGATTTCATAATTAAGTTGTGTTTACCGGAAATGTTTTTTCCTCTTTTTTTTTTTTTTTTTAACAGAGGTGTAACCGCATGTTGGCCCATTACGGTTATGTTTTTATATAAAAATCTCTCTGTTTTTTAATTTGCATTACGTGTATATAGGATATGATATACCATATCATATCGTTGATATACAATTTTGCAGGTGCATGAACTGCCTTCTTCGTATTACAGTAGATCTGGAGATGAACTCTTTTGAAACTATTTTCGTTAACGCTGCTTTAGGATTGTTGTTTTGTAGCAAGTTAGAGTTTTATTCCTCCATTCAAGTAACTAAGGGGTGGGCAAACTTTTGCACAAGGATACAATAGGGTGCAGAAATGTGATACTTATGAATAACTGCACAGTGATCGCCAAAAGTAATGAGATATAAAGGGAAATGTTTCAATGTTTAATGACATCGTTAATTTTTAAAAAATGACATCATAAGATGATAAGAAGAATTTGTTGTTTGATACAACAAATCAATATGTAGTATGAAATCCTTCATTCTGAGCTTATAGTCAAAATGATGTCTGCGGTGCCACTTGAAGTGCCACTGAAGATCTTGTATGGAAGACGGTTTCTTGACAGCGACCGCATTCTTCACATTGTTCAACAGCCTTTAGTTCTGGAGATGACCCAGGCCATGACTCCACTGATATCATTGTCACATAGCCAGGAATCGCATGTTTCATGCACATGGAATATTATAATACTTGGCATATCTTGTTTTTAATGCATATATTTTTTTTAATGACTGTAGATTGAACGTTGGTGTTGTTCATGTTTTCAGCAGGTTTGGAGCTGCCGTTCATGATGATGTCACACCCTCTGATTCCTGTAAGCCTGCCCCCTGCGTCGGTCACCATGGCGATGAATCAGATGAACCACCTGAGCACTATCGCCAGCATGGCCGCCAGCGCTCAGGTGCAGAACGACTCGAACCGCGTGGCCACCTCCGTCATTAAGGTTAGGACATCATAATAATAATAATCATTAAACATAATAATGTGAGAGTAAAATGAATAGAGTTTTTTTATTTAGAAGTGTGAATAATTAAGGATTAATGAGCGGTTCAGAAGCTCCAAGCCAACGGATAAATCAGGCAGATCCAGAGAGCGAGAAAAGCCACAGCAGTCAAAGCGTGTCAGGATGATTAGAGCTTTGATTGCCCGAGCTGTGAGTAAATCTATCTAAACTGATGACACCGATGTGTGTGTTTAAGGAGAGAGTTCGAGACAGTCCATCCCCATCTCCCTCCCTGGAGGACGGCCGCAGGTCAGGGAGTCACGTATCCTCCAGGCAGAGCAGCAGCGTGTCAAGTTCTCCTGCTCACACAGAGAACTCGTCTGATCGGCCGCGTACGTCCGCACACACACACTCACACACACACTTTACTCTTCCTTGCCAGCTGTCGAGACTGGGCTTTTTGTCTCCAGATGAGGGACCACAAAATAAATAAATAAATAATGACATAATTATATAACTTCTATCTGAACACCTATATTTTAAAAAAGTGTCTGATTTGGTTATGCGTGTCATACAAATACATTTCAACCGTTTTTCTGCTTCACTACACACTGGCGCACTCGCACTCGTGCAGCGCTCGGGATATGTGCTTTTATGATAATGTGGCGACTCAGGCGCACACTGCAGCCTCGCGAGTGTGCCAGGCTTTTAGCATTAGGTATAAGATGATACGGTATAATCTGCTGAAAGGAAAACTTTCATTGGATCTGGATCTTACTTTAGGAGATAAAACTGCACAAGCACATGTCAAGCCTTCTGCTTTTATCATCCCGACTAATACACTAATATAAAAGTTATATCTTTTGGTAACTGATCCGAGAGTATGACCTCAAAACTGTGCAGCGCGTCTAGCTGTGCTTTAAATCCTATTTTTTTTTATCAGATTTCAAGTGGACAACTTTAAAGCACTTATAAGACATCCTACCCAGGTGTCTGGTTTCGTGATTGGTTTAGCGGTTGTCCGCAGTAAGATTTGATTTTGAGCTTTATTCGGGTTTAAGATGACTGATTTATGGTCAAAGTTTGTGGGAAATTCAGAGTGATGTTCAAATTTCATGTTAAGCTTAAATAGGTCAGGTTTTTTTTTCTTTTCCCCTGTCTATAGTATATAGAGTTTAAGTCTTTAGTAGATAAGTGAAGTCATACGCTACATCTGGATATGACTTGGAATGCGGGATTTAGTTCCCCCTTGAACATTCTCACATTTCCTGACTACTCTTCACCATTTTTACCTGCAGCCGTGCATCAAAACGGCCTTTCCTTGGGACACGCTCTGTTAGGCCTGTCTCCCAATGCTCCGCCAGGGCCAAAAGAGGGGGATCTGGCAACCCAAGACGCTGTCCACGACTCGAGGAGGACACATGCAGAAAAGGGTGAGGCTTTTTATACCATTTCGTGTCCCAATTTATATGACCATACTCATTACCATGAGAAAGTTATTTGGGATTAAAGTGGGTAACAGGACGTTCCTGTCAAGTGGTGAAAGAGTCTCTACTGGCATCAGTAGCTTGTAAGACGAATGGTACAGAAAGCTGTGAACGTCTTTTATAGTTAAATGATGTTTTTGCATATTTGTGCAATGCATATTGGGGATTCTCTGAGAGGCATTCAAGTCAAAATGGGACTCTCTTTCAAATGGAACGGTAAAGACGATTGACATTTAGAGAAGACTTCAAGCGCAGTAATGAGACCCCAGGCCGAGGTGGCTCGGAGCTCACTGCAGTTGTTCCCGTCGGTTTTCATTCAGCCCGATCCTTGAAAGTCGACAGATAACTTGTCCGCCACCTTGCGGAAGAGATGCATCTGTCTGTGGAACTGTACACACGATCATTAACAAACATCACTTGCACATTACGGGAACTCAGGGGGGAGTTATTGCCACATCCCCCATACAGTCCTGACCTCCCTCCAAGCCATTTCCACATGTTTGGGCTATTAAAGGAATTCCCGGGAGGCCAGAGTCTCAGAGGTGGAGCAGGCAGTCCGATCATGGCTCCGGCGTACTGAGGAAAATTTCTACCCTGATGGTATCCAAGCACTAGTGAAACACTGGGATAAGTGCATTAGTGTAGCAGGAGGTTATATAGAGGGATAAAGGTGGGTTTTACCCTCATAACTGTGTTCTGTTTTTCTATACATGCAAAATTCCCAGTTTGACTTGAACGCCTGTCATAGTAACTGGATCCGTTTTATCTTGTAAATTCTGAAAAAACCTTCTGCACTTAAGAATACGACATAAAATTTTAATAGGACATAAAATTAGGACAAAATGACAAAGAAATCGCATATATA
>JAQMYG010000010.1:9088215-9108754 GCA_030014215.1 Clariallabes teugelsi
ATACAGAGTCAGCCAAAAAAATGTATACACACTTCAGGAAAAGTAAAACTTGTATAAATATTTTAATACGAAATGTATTGCTATACGTTATATATTGATATATATGATAATATTATGATGATATTATTAATATTATATTAATATAATATACATCATACTATTTTTCTTTTTCTGAAGTCTTTTTTGATGACTGTAAATATATATATATATATTCTTTTGTATGCTAGGTTTCACAGATAAGGTTTCACAGTCAAATCCATAGAAGAAAAAAAAACATAAAAAAAATAATAATAATAATAATTGGTACAGAATGATCTATTATTACAATTCCAAATGGCATATGCTCTTCAAATCAGGTCTGGAATCTAAAACATAATGGCAATACTGTGACTACTTGCTTTCGTTTCTTTTTAAATTCTCTCTAGATGTTTGAAACCTTGCTTGTGTGATAGATAAACTAATGTTTTGTTTGTGAATATGCTTCTGTTTTATTTATTTGTAGATAAAGTGTAAAATGCTGTTCTTTCTTTTCACCCATTAAAAAAAAATTAAAAAAAATAAGGGTGTGTAAACTTCTGCATTCAATAATACGTAACGCGCTAACGGCTGTAAAGTTGATCGAGGGCCACAATTGTGCACTTGAGCCTCACATACTTATCTATATTCTTCTCCTGATTATTCCGGCATTGTCTATAGAGCGCCGCAGCAGCCGTATGAAGAGCAGACCTGTGAACGATCCCCTGATGTGCTTTAATGTAAATTAAAATTCAGTGTGTTTTCTCTGCGCTCATGCATGGGGTCTCAGAACGCGTGTTCCGAGAACAAAGAAAATCAATGTGCTCGCTCACATTTCTATGAAAATAATCCATTAGGGTGGGAAAGAGAAGGCAGCGGGGCTAAATTAGTTAGCGATTTGCGAAGCGTGAATTAATGAACAAGCTTTTCCCCCCCCCCTTCCACCTCCCCCTCTTTCCTCCTCCTTTTTTTTTTTTTCCCCAGCTCTCCTGGAGGTGTAATTTTCTGTAATAACCTCCCAGAACCCTTGTTTGGTTTCTGCATTTGAAGGCTTTCATTAGCTTAATGAGGACTTTTGCAAGGGCGAGTAGTCAGCACAAATTTCTCATCGCGCCACGATACCTCCGGATCAGCTACGCTGCTGTGTGTGCTAGCAGTGGCAGTAAGCGGGCAGGACAGGCTTGTACTGTAAGTTTACGAGTTAGAAGAAGCTCCTACGGTTCGCTTTGTGCGAGTTGAGAAATGGCCGGGACCATGTGCAAGACGCCCGAGCAGCAATATCATTTAGCGGAGGCGTCGCTAAAAGAGGAGCGCTAATAAAAGTCACGCCGGAATAAGGTGTAAACGATGATGAGACGGGCTGCAGTGCATTAGATTAATGAGAATCGGCATTGCTCTGTCTGTTTCTCTCTCTGTCTCTCTCTCTCTCTCTCTCTGAGTGAGATGAACGTTCTGTGATAAACAGACACTCGTCAGGCATGACTGGCTGACGAGCTGAAGCAGGTAATTGAGAAGCTGTTTCATTTGTAACCAATATCCACGATCTGCTCATCATACCTAGACCCGACGCTCTAGAAGAGCCGAGGTGTAACGAGCTGTAGCGAATAACGACAGCAAATATTAGCACGTAATTTGTTTTGATCACAAATAATTTGCACGTCTGCACCATGAACGTCTGACCGAACGGTGCACGTATATACACGACTTATACGCATATTAAAGATAGTGATGCGTTTTAAGATGTCCAAAAGGGACAACTGGTCACCCTTTCAGATATATAAAAACCTGTAGTAGGGGTCCGTGTAGAATCTTTAATAGACCAAAGTGAAGAACACTATTTTCTTTTCTGTGCGTATGATCACGCTTGTTGTCATGAACAGTTAACCTTCGTAACTTTTCATGACAACCAGCATGATCATACGCAAAGAAAAGAAAAAAGTGGATTGGAATAAGGTTAACAGCTGCATGGCTTAGTGGTTAGCACGGTCGCCTTTCCCCTCCAGGGTCCTGGTTCGATTACCGCCTCTGTGCGCATGGAGTTTGCATGTTCTCCCCGTGCTTAGAGGGTTTCCTCCGGTTTTCTCCAGTTTCCTCCCACAGTCCAAAGACATGCAGGTTATGCTAATCGGCGTTCCCAAATTGCCTGTATTGTGTATGTGCCGTGCAATGGATTGGCACCCCGTCCAGTATGTACCATAAGTCTCCTGGGATAGGCTCCAGGTCCCCCGTCACCCTGTATAAGGATAAAGCGGTATAGACGACGATGGGTGAGTGAGTTTAACTCTCCTGAACGAATTTATGCATACTAAATTGAAGTCCTGCATATGCAAAATCTTTTCCATATTCCGAGTTTGTCTTCTAAAGGACGCTGTCCAATTGTCAGCCAAAGTAGTTCTTTTAGTTTCTTGCTTGCTATTGGTTGTAGATGCGAGCATCACAATTTAATTTCACCATTTAATTTACCTCACAAAAGTAACCTTGCGGTAAAGTTTTTTATCAGAGTGGATTCCCAATGCTACAAAACAAAGCTCTTAAAGTTCTGTCCAAATCCAGCGGACCGATGGATCACCAGTCCAAGTTTAAGGTGTACACCACCACCTAGTGTATGGACGTCTTGAGTGAATCTCAAGAAAGCATGTTCAGCAGTAGGGAACAGTTGAGAAGGAAAAGAAATGCCCTACACAGCAGTGAAGCCGTTTTTTCCCGTTGGCCATTTCTCATTGGTTACCCGTTTCTGCTCACAGGTCTCGTAATCACCATCTTTTAAAAATGAGGGTCGTTTCATAAAAGAAAAGAGAAACTTTTCTACCATTCAACAGCTAGTGCGGAGAAGACAGGACCTCTTTGTCCTTGCTTTCAAATGAATCATCGGGGGGGGGTAGAACTGAAAGTGCCAAGATCAGAAATCGAGGCGTCTTCCTCAAAGACGACTAGCCTCAAAGACGTTGTCCCTCATCCTCCTCGCTCTGCTCGTTCTCTGCCGGTCTTTCGCTCTAATGCTGACTGCGGCGGACTTTAGCACAAGTTCATTACTCTGAGGAATCTGAGCAGAGATAGAAAGAGAGCGAGGAAACGACCTTGGATTGAAGAGGACTGCTTATGATCAAACAGGCTTCTAGTTTGTGCTGCTAGAAGAAGAAAAAAAAAAATGGCGCGCAAACAGATCCATCAGATTTCATAGAGGGACGGCCGGTGCTAACTCAGCACCGATTGTCCCTGCGGGGGCACCATAGTTCAGCGGCACGACGTGAGGTTTTTTCCCGCTGAGTGCTCCAGCGGCCCACGCCGGCATTCCGCTAATCACATTCCTCCAGATGCCTGGCTTTTTTAGCCAGAAGAGCGGGAAGGGGGGGAAGAGAGATGGATGAGGGAGCTAGAGATGGATTGTTTTTCATCTTTGAAACACCTTGGATGTGACAGCAGGCTTCACTCTCCTGCCAAGATGGAGAGATCGGATAAAGATGCTTTGGTCAGCTAAGTGGGGGGAGGGGGGCGTAAATCTAATCAGCCTTTATCACGTAGCGGGCAGAAGGTGAGATTTTGAGCACCTGCTCGTTTAAATGGATTCTGTATGGCATTATATGTACTTAAAACACACCGCGGTCAAAAAGCAACACCGAGAATTTTTAACATGGTTTTTAAAGTGAAGGACGTCCAAGAATAGATGCGATAAAGTGAGTGTGTAGTGGAATGAAGAAAGAGTAAGCGACTGATACTTGAGCTGATAAAGTCTGATACGGATAGACAAATGGACAGAGAAACTAACACAGCCATAGAAATAGACAGGGGCCGTTAAATCCACTCTAAAAGGGGGAGAGGAAAAAAAAAACAGAGTGAACAAGAGAGAGAGAGAGAGAAAGTGAGACGTGCAGTTAAATCCGGTCCAGAGTTTCATTAACTGACTTCCATTAAATATTTCCTGTCACCCGCAGCCCACCCCTGTAAAAATAGCCTGTGCTCTTTATAATCACCACTCAAACAGTCCAACACAGAAGAGATAAGTGGAATATTTTTAAGCACGGAACGTCTCAGTGCAATTAAAAGTGCTCACATACTGCGCCATGCCTAATATCCCGTATGTCAAAACTGCTGCTTCGACAAAACTGTGTTGAAAGTGACTTATTCGACAAAAACTTAAATCTGACATGAAGCTGTATTTAAAGAGGTGGATACGTAGCTGCATATGGAAGCAGTCCTGCGGCTGCAGCGGCGTTGCAGATAATCCTGTCAGGAAGCCGAATTAATGAAACACTCCTCGTTTCACACGTTTGTAGGACTACAAGAATGTGCACTCGCCGGCCATTTTATTAGGAACGGATGCCAGCTCGCACGTCTCCCAGTAGACTGAGAGTCCCGTTGCTGGTCGATAGCAGTGGAACGATTCACTCTGGTATTGTTGTAGGACATATCCCTTAAGTTTTAACATTCTCAGAGATGCTTTCATACTCACAGCCCACTGATGTGAAATATGAATCTTTGAGTTTCTGTAGCCTTCGTGTGAGTTTTGAACAAGTCTGGCCATTTCTTTCATGTTCTGGCCTCTTTCAATGACAAAGCTTTTTAACTGAACTCAATTGCGACTGCTGTGTGTGAAAGTCCCAGGAGACACACAGGAGATTTTTTTTCTTAATGCACTTAATGTCTTGTATTATCACATACGCCACAGTTGCAATCACTTAGATGACATTTTTCCCCACTTTGATGTTTGATGTGAACATTAACTGAAGCTGTAGCTTTTTGTCTGTTGTTTTTATGTCTTGCACTCCTGCCACAGGATTGGCTGATTGGACAACTGCATGAATGTGCAGTAAATAAAGTGGTGGATATGTGTATATTTATAATAAATGCAAAAATATTAATAGGTAACTTTCCGTCTCATTAAATGTAGAATTGATGATTGAGACTTGGACTGTAATAACTTCATAGAGTAAGTTCATGACCAATTTCTCGGCCTTGATTTGTCTTCAGCTGTCAGGATCTGATATGACTATAAAAAATTTAACTACAGTTAGACATTTATACAAAATAATGTGAACAAAATAGTTCACTAATAAGGCATTTAAGAATTATAAGGAAAACTCTGAATGTATAGTGGATATGGATAATGAGTAATGCAAGGTGTCTATAATTTTTTACTAAATAAATAATAATAATAATAATAATATTTTATTAAATAAATTGGCGTAAATTAAGAATGCAAGTCAGTTATTTAATGATAGAAGTATCACATTGTATATTTTAGGGTATATAAGAACTAAACAATTTTCTTGAGATGTTAAGTAATTCTTACCTAATACACAATTTTTGTATTATTATTATTATTATTATTATTATTATTATTATTATTATTATGTAAGTTCTCCCTCCTGATTTGAGCTTTTTATGGATTGATCTTTCGCCATTTTGTTCTCATTTCGCACTCTGCCCGTTTAACCTTTTATGGAGTTTTGTGGGTGTCTCTAAATGCAAATGATTCGTACCATGAAAACGCTTTGTAGTTAACAGCTGATTCGGCAACATGTAAGTATGAAAATTTTGTAAATCTGTCGGGGGGAAAAAATTACATTTACAAACAAATTCACAAAAAAAAAATAATAATAATTCGCTAAGACGATCTCAAACCTACAAAACCTACAGTAGAATCAGATTTCCCGCAAGTTCGCCCCACCATATGGTTGTACAGTAGTTCATGCATTAGTCAGATTTGCGCCTTCCCACTTTACGATTAGCATAACAGTGAAGCACAACTTGTCGCTAGGCCTATTCTGTCCTAAACATACGGTAAAACAGCATTATTTATGCACATGGTTTGGGTGAGTGCTCGGGCCATATGTGCAGACGGGGTTATGGAAATAAAGCAGCTGTGTTTTTGAAGAGAAAGTCACCTTCCCCACCCGATCTCCCCCCTCCCCCCTCTCTTAACAACACGTTTTATTAGCCTGCACAAAGTCGGTTATTACAGCTACAAACACAGCGCCCTCGATGAAGAGAGCCTGTGTGCTGTGCAGCATTTACAAAGTATGATGTTGGAAGTTTTTTTTTTTTTTTTTTTACTGCCATGTTGATAAATGTGCTGTACAATCTCTGGGCTGTAAAAGAAGCACTCAACAGCTTTGAAAGCATGCAGCTACGCAACAGCAGGCATGTTATTGAGATCACTGTCATCTTATGACTTATTATCATGGTGCTTTGATAGATCCAATATGCCGTGTTTGTTCTAAAGACATTCTTGCGAGCTTTGTGATTATTCTCTTATTGGTTTAATTATGTTTTAGGCATTATCAAGATTTTACAAAACAGAAATCAGTCAGCGAACGCACCGCACACACGCACAGGTATGGGTCCGTATTAAATATCGGCATGCTGTATAATTAGCTACATTTGCTAAACATCAGAGAGAAGTACAATACTACGACAAATTCCTTCTCGCTACAGAGCCGTAATAACTGTTGCCCCTGGTTAACCTGCTTCATACCATAAGGCCTCATACATTAGCAGTCCCTTTGAAGTGACTGAAGTCAAGATCAAGGCTTTGGCCTGATCAAAAACAACTCATGCGAGCTGCAGTGTGTGTGTGTGTGCCTCGTCTGCTGCTTTAAGTGCAGGTCTCCGATCAGCACTGCTGTAATTATCAAGCATCCAAAACTTTTACGACTGATGCAGGAATAAAGTGTGCTTGCAGAAGCTTTTTCAAGTCACAGAAAACTTTTTGGAAACTCTAAATGATTACATAAATATACAAAACGTAATGGAAATAAATACACGATATGAAGGTAAAGAAACACAACATAGTTTATACTTCAACACTCAAGTGTGAACGGAAATAATAACCTTAATAACCTTAATAATAGCCTTGTGGATAGACATTTCAGGCAAAACTGTTACATTTTGTAAGCATTATTGTCCCCCCAAAATTAAAATTGCTCATCATTTTCATGTATTTTTAATTGACTATTTACCAGCATTTATGTGTTACTTATGATATCACATAAATTACACTCTTGTCACAGTTGTCAGCACATAACTAATTTCATTAGTACAAAATAATAGTCAAAATAATTTTTTTAAAAGACTTTCCTGAATATTCAGGTGTAAAAAAAAATGCTCTCTCTTCTGTATCATCATAATTGATGGTAATCCCATGCAGCATCGTCTTCAGTTCCATATTGAAATATGATTGGTTGGTAAATGTTACGACATATTAACACTGATATGTCTGATTTTGGGTCTAGACAGATATATCAGCCAACATGCAGTATTACCTACATGCACACTACACCACATACATTTAAATATTTAAAAATTCATTTTATCTGAAAATAAAGGAAGCAGCATTAACTAAATTTAAGTTCAAACTTTTGGCTTTATCTGGCGAATTTGACAAATTAAGATCTCCAAAGCAGTTGAGTCATTACGACGTGTTTTCTAATTAAAGAACGAGCAGGAGAGCTTCGTTCGGAGGCATTTAAACAGTCGTGGTTTTGTGCTTATCCTGTTTCGGGATTGTTGCTAGATCCCTAAGGTTCAGTATCGGCAGGTGTACTACAGCTGCTCTAACAAAGACGCTATGGTCGAAGTCATAATAAGACCAGGTCTGAGACGGCTCCGTGCAGTAGTGATGGAAATTTACAGTGTGGAGGCCAGGGGTGGACCGAACATGCTGACTCTCAGCGAACGATCGAGCTGACATTTATTCAGGCCGAGTGACACGGGCCGCATTAGAAACACAAAGTAGCTTTGATGTGCTGTAACGACCTTGGAGTGTTATTAGACCTGTCTGGCACTCGGCCATAAAGACGCACGGGCCGAAATGCTCAGCTCTGCATATAGAAACTTGCTGTTTCAGAGGATAAAGTGTTTGTAAGGTAGGTAAGTAACACTCTGCTTGTTTGTGGCTCTGGGTCCATCTACAACCAGCCTGCAATTTCTGGTTTGTGGTGTAACCCGAGCTATGCATTACTGCATCAGTTTCATGGATTAGATTCATCTGCATAGTTGTTTGGGATAAAAAGGTCTGCCAAAAAGAATCAATGGTAAATGTCTTACCCTGAGGAACCTTGTTACAAGTATTAAAAAAAAAAAAATAATGGTGTGGCTCGTTCACATATAGCAGTATAAATTAATTAAATCTTAAATAAAGATGTATTTTCAGTTTCTACCTTTTTTTCATATATGCAACTGTCAGAACATAAAAGAAGCGGAGTGGGGAGATTGACGCAAGAGCGTAATCAAGACAAGACTCAAACGGTAATCCTGAAGCAGGACACAAAACTACTAAAGACGTGCAGATAACTTAACATAATGACACCAAGAGTTTAAAGCCAGTAGTGTGATTGCAAACAGGCTAGTGTCATGAGTAATCAAGAGACTGAGAGCAGGCATAGGGAGCTTGACACGAGGTCATGTGATGAGGTCATTGACTGAGGATCATAGAGGTTGTAGTCTGTAACTTTAAGATTGTGAACATGGATGTGACACCATCCTTGAACTTCTGTTCGAGGCTAGAGGACTTTCCCAGCAGTGACGGGCAGGGTACTTTTCGAAATGTAGTTTAACTAAGCCGCGAGTCATTTTACAAAAATGTAGTTATCGGAAAAACGTAGCTTACCTACCCCGGAGCTTGTTTT
Organism: Clariallabes teugelsi; assembly: GCA_030014215.1. Classification (NCBI taxonomy): domain Eukaryota; kingdom Metazoa; phylum Chordata; class Actinopteri; order Siluriformes; family Clariidae; genus Clariallabes; species Clariallabes teugelsi. The sequence continues at coordinate 9,096,858 of JAQMYG010000010.1, forward strand.
TTATTTGCATGCTCATGCTTCGTCTGTGTTTATGCAGTGAGTCACTGAAAGCAACTTGGAACAAGAAAAGTGTTGAGTTGGGTTTCACACAAAACTTTTTTTTTTTTTTTAAGCACAAAGATTGTTAAAACATTCAAAACAAGAAAAAAATAGTCTACAGCATCATCAGCCTCATCCTCTACCAGTTTCTGATTTACGTTGGTTATTACAATACAGGGTGATAAAAAATCTGATCAGCCATCAACCACGTCTGTAGACCCACAAGGTTATAATTAAGTTTTTGTCATGCACCCATGTATGACTGCATTGTACCAGTCAATGTAGAAAAAAAAAAAAAAAAAGCAATTAGCTGAGTCACACATTTTTATATAGTTGTTTTTATACAAGCTCTCATTTTCAGTCCAGTCCCTGTACCTGAGCAGTTTCAGATGCATATTTGTATTTGTTACACAGAGAAACACATCTAACTTAAGGCAAGAACGAGTGAGAAACAGGTCCAGATGATCAGATGATGGTGATGCTGAATGATGAGTGGTTGGAACAGACGAGAGGGGAAATGAGGTTGCTGCTGAGGATATGTCATATCATTTAATTTAATGTGAAGAAATATGCGGTGGATCAAGATGTTTGCACAGTACTTTATACCAGAAATAGGGGTTATTTTTCCACATTTGGAAACTGACTCTCTGAGGAAGAGCTTCATTGACTTTAGTTGAAGTTCGATAAGGTTCATTTATCCTGATATCTTCATGTCCGTGTTTTCACAATCAAAGCTCAGACTAAATCCCAACCCCGTCATGTACCTCTCTTCTTCTCAATCATGCTCCAGGATTAAACTTTCAGCCTTAAACTGTGTATATGAAGATGTATTATAATGAGTGTGGTTTCATTTTTGTTGCAGAAGAGAGTGTACTGTGCACGCCCACATCCCGCGAGACCTACGAGAGGGTTTCTCACACCATCCCTACGCTTCCTCCAGGCTTCCCTGCACCGCTGCTCTTCCCCGAGGGCTTGTCTTCCATAGAAACACTTCTCACTAACATCCAGGTATGTTCTGTTCCCGGGAAAACACATACAGTAGACCAGCCAGTGCTAAGAAACAAGTACAGGATAATGTGTTTGACTTTATTGTTTATAGTTTATTATTCAGCTTATTATGTGATAAGTGTTTTCTGGAATAAATGAAGTGTTCACAGTTGAAACACTTAAGTTTAATGAATAATTATATATAATTATATATAAAAGTATGAATGTGGATTTTAAAAAGGATTTTAGCGTGATTGAAAAAATGTGTTGTTTGTTTTGGAAAAATCAGAAAATAATGCATTTGCAAATTATGGGTTAATGATTATTATTATAAAAGCATGAAATGAGTTCATATAATCATTAGTTTATTTATTTTGCTAATAGTTGAAAAATGCTTCATGCTGTGTGGGTGTGTGTGTGTGCGCGGGTATGTGTGTGTGTTCAGGGTCTGCTGAAGGTGGCTATAGATAACGCCCGGGCCCAGGAGAAGCAGGTGCAGTTGGAGAAAACAGAGCTGAAGATGGAGCTTTATCAGGAGAGGGAACTACGCGAGACACTGGAGAGACAGCTCTGCGTGGAGCAGAAAAACCGAGGTACCCATAATCTGATCTAGGATCAGGTTGAACTTGTCCAGACCTTTTTTTTTTTTTGTGGTTGTGGAGTAGGTTTGTTGTGCAGTTCGGTTCAAGGGCTTGATTCCAGTTCGTATGTCCTCCCAGTGCTTGGAGGGTTTCCACCAGGTACTCCAGTTTCCTCCCACAGTCCAAAGACATGCAGATTAGGCTAATCAACGTTTCCAAATTCCCCATAGTGTGAGAGTGTGTGTGTGTGCTGGTGTGCATCCTAAGATGGATTGGCACCCTGCCTCATGCCCTGAGTCCCCCGGGATAGGCTCCAGGTTTCGTCCACTCTGTACAGGATAAGGATGGCACACTTGCACGTCCACATCAATCGTAGCGACACTAGCCAATCATAGCTGGCTGTGAGCTCACACAAGCGGAAGGGGCAGATAGCACTTTCCATAGAGTGTGTTACACCACTCCCTAATGAGGTGTGAGCAGCAGTTTGAATTGATGCATTCAGTGGCTTCAAGTGTTCAAGAGCCCCATCCTCTTTGGGTGGTAGCTGTTGGTAGCGGTCACTGATGGTAGCGTCTTGGGAATGGAAATTGGAGAAAACTAAATATAGGGGCAAAATCGAAAAAAGGAAGGAAGGAAATCAAACTTTTACTATGTTGTTTAGTGAAATATATTTATATCCAAATTTAGCCGAACCCAGGTCCGTCTTATTTAATTTGGTTGGTTTTTTTTTTTTGGGGGGGGGGCTTTTTTTTTTTCAGAATTCACCTTGAACAAGGTGCTGGAAACATTCCTTAGAGATTTCGGTCCAGTTTGACATGATAGCACCATGCACTTGCTGCAGATTTGCCAGCTGCACATGCATGTTGTGAATCTCCACTTCCACTACATCCCAAAAGCATACAGTACAGTGTACATGTTGAACTGTCAACCAGCTTTGCGACGGGTACAGAAGACAGGTACACAATATTGCAGCAAAAATTAAGATACATGAGGCAGCCTTTCGTTTTGAGATCAAGTTGTTTTGTAAATGAGAAGTTCTTGATTTTCATATGGATACATACAAGCTTGGTGTTGAAAGTTTGCTTCCTGAGCTACAAAGAAAATGTAGCTAAAAGTAACTTGGTACTGTACTTTTAGCTATCGTCATTGTATCATCATACAAACATGTACGACTAAATCAACATACGGTAAACTCATTCATATATAAAAATTGTTATTCTTTAAATTTAAATTTAGATATACAGTAGATGTATATTTATACATACATTAATACATAAAAACAGATATTTTCTATGTGTCTCACTTCAGTCACTTCCGTTTTCAAACTTTAGTTGCATTAAGAGACAGTCGTAAAGCGTCTAAATCACAGTGACAGGAAAACATGCAGCGTTAATTAATGTTGTTTAATTATGAGGCCCTTCGTCATTTGTTTTAATATCGCCCACGCTATGATCGAGCCGACAGAAATAAACTGTAGGTTCAGCATTTTCCTTTAGATGTACACACACGAACACACACACCTACAGTAGGCAAATAGTGCTTGCATAAACAAAGGCACGAATTACAAGCCCAAAAACACAAAGCACCAATATTCACATGGAAGTTGCCTTTGTAATTACATGCACTCACTTACAATGAAATTTGTATTAATGATTGATTAGGTCCGTAAACCGAAACGCCGTGTTAATTTTCACCCACACAAGATATGATAAACATAACGAATGCTGTACATTCACATTAATACATCACATTAGCATTAAGCGCTGTCTCGGGTTGGAGCACTCCATTGTAGAATAATTTGCTGTTTTATCTCTTCGTGGTGAATGAAGAAGGTGGAAATGTGAGGGCTGATTCCAGATCAGTTAATAAAGGGAAAGAGGAAACCTCAACACCCGTGGGAGCATTAGAGCTAATGCAAAGAAGCCCATTTTCGCTGACTCGAATGTCTTAAGTCCATTATTACAAACAGAAGAAAATGAAGGTGGTCAATTGAGAATTGAGCTCCATCGAACATTTAATACACGCATTGCGCTATATACTGAGTTGTTTCCAAACTACATCTGAGCAGCAATTATGTGCTGAGTGTTTACTCATTAAAATCATTTAGCTACAGTGTTACTTATTGCTGCTGCTAGTATTTCCTACTTTAATTAGCTGTGTGTGGATTGAACTGGATCAGGGATTTTCCTGCCATTGTGAACTGTAATGGTCCCACTGCTTAGAGCTTGTGGGCGAGTTTTATTAAGGCCGCTTTAATATTCCAGTAACCGGTGCACCAAAATATCTCATATTTGTTACGTACATATCTGCGGATGTCATTATATCAGTCAGTTATGAATTTGGATAGAATTAAAGTCTTACAGAGCATCCATTATTAAAATGAAACTTTTTCTGACTTTACGTTGCATCTGTACTTTAATTCTCATCCCTTTGCTTGTACAGTACAAAGCAGGGATGTCTTCAAAAGAAAAAAAATAAGGGAGGTAAATAAGCTATAAAGCCCAGTAAACACTAATTAATGAAACAAAGTATTTGATGTGACAACTCTTAGAGGGCTCTTTAATTTTAGGTAAAATCTGTGCAGTTTTATACGGAAATTAGCTTTTAGTTTTACTGAGCATCCTGCAGCACCACCCATAGTTCTCTGATTGTTACACCTGCTTTTTTTTGCATGCAGAACCCAGCAGCTTGTCGTTTATATAATATACTGCAGTCTTTTCATAAATTTTTATTTTGTGGTGGAATGTTGATGCATGAAAATCAGAAATGCTTTTGTGATTACTCAATACAGTCATTAAAAAAAACAATCCATAGGAAAGTTTCCACTTAACACAGTGTGCCTAAGACTTTTGCACAGTTCCATATGTTCAACTTTAGAGAATACAAGTCAACTAAAACAGCCAGTCTCACTCACTCACTCATCGTCTATACCGCTTTATCCTGCATTCAGGATTGCGGGGGGCTTGGAGTCTATCCCAGGAGACTTGAGGCGGGGTACAACCTGGACAGGGTGCCAATCCATCGCAGGGCACACACACACACACACACACACACATACACACACACTCATTCATTCATTCACACACTACAGGCAATTTGGGAAAGTCAATTAACCTAACCTACATGTCTTTGAACTGTGGGTGGACACCCACCAAGCACGGGGAGAACATGCAAACTCCATGCACGCAGAGATGGGAATTGTGTCTGGCTGGGAATCGAACCCGGACCCTGGAGGTGCAAGGTGACAGTGCTAACCACTACATCAAGCCAGTCTTTAATTCTATATTCTATAATTCTATAAAGACTAAGACATACTTTAATAAAAAAGCATCTTGGAAAACAAGATGGAATACAACACCACACGACCACATCAGCTTCGCCCTCTAGGTCTTCTACCGCTGAAGCCGTCTGCCTAGAGGTTCAGCATGTTGTGTATTCTGAGATGCTTTTCTGCTGTTGTAAAGACTTGAGTCTTTTTATTTAAGTTATAGTTGCCTTGCTGTCTGATCGAGTCAGTCACGCTATTCTTCTCTGACCTCTCTTATCAACAAGACTTTTCATTTCTGCGAAACTGCCACTCACTGGATGCTCATGGCTTTTGTATCATTCTGTGGAAACTTTAGACACTGATGTGGGTAAAAGTTCCAGGAGATCAGCAGTTTCTTTTCAGGAATACTGAAACCAGCCCTTTAAGCACCGACAACCATGCCACAGTTAAAAACACAGATGGCATTGTTTCCTCATTGTACTGATGCGTGACACTTGATTAATATTAACAGACTAACTAACTTAAAAAATACATTTTGTTATTTTAGTTAACATTTCTTTCAATAATACTATATTTTAAAATGGTCATAATGTGTGCTCATCCTCTTGGCTAGCATGCTCACCCCATAGCTAGCATTAGCGAATAACAAAACAAGCACATACTGTACTGTAGGTCTATGATTGAAACTGGAATATGTGGAATTTAGATGTATTTGTAAATAATATAATAAAGAAATAAGGATTTTTTTTCCTTATATGAGGTTTAGAACTGTAGTTAACATCTTCCTGCTTGTTAGTTATTGCTAACACCATTTTCTTCCTTCATCTGGCTAATGAGCTAACTCTGCTAATGCTCCAATTTAAATGCAGCATTTAAATTCACAGTTACGACAAGTTTATCTCGCTAGGCTAGCACATGGCCACACACAGCTTAGTCTCATATAATTTTGTAAAAGTTCTAAGACAGATTAGCATAGGAGTGTCATTATTAGGGATAAGGCTTGATACTACTATCATTATTAACATTTCATAACCCAAGGTGTGACAGTGACACATTTTGTTTTAATCTGTGAGGAAATTTGCTAAACCCTGAGGTAATTAGCTAGTTACTGTAAGCAGATGCTAATTAAAATGGCTGACTAAAATAGATATTACACTGTAAAAATAGACAGTGGTTTAAGAAACGCTCTGTATAATTGAGTCTTCAACGCACTAAAATGTCTGAAGCCTGTCACACTTCTCTTTCTGACGTGAGACTGTTTGCATGTTTTCTAACGTTTTCTACATTCGTTCCTCTGCAGCCCTGATCCAGAAGCGACTGAAGAAAGAGAAAAAGACAAAGCGGAAGCTCCAGGAAGCTCTCGAGTACGAGTCCAAGCGGCGTGACCAGGCCGAGCAGACGCTGCAGCAGACGACGGCCATCGAGCACGCTCACACTCCAAACGGTGAGCAAACGCCCATCACACACTGCTGAGTTACACAGCTGGAACAGTAACCTGCTGGAGGAGTGGCCGCTGGTTATACCTCAGGCTGCACGCACACACACACACACACATACACACACACACACACACACACACACACACACACACACACATACACACAGTGTTGAAAAATGCATGTCATTAGAGTGCTGATATATTGCAGAACTTTACAATTGTAGCACATGGAGTATAAATCACGGGTTTTCTTCCTCCTGTATTGTGTGCTGCCGATCCATCATTCTGTATTGATTACATCCGCAATAGCTCTTCTGTTGTTTATCCCTGCATTCGACACACACTGAACGCACAGGCTTTCTGTTATTTTTATCTAAGTGTGTTTTTTTTTTTCCCTTTCTGCTCGTATTCATGGAAAAAGGTTGTTGATTATTAAAAGAACAATTTAGGCAGAAATGAACAAGACTAAATAGATGTACAGTAGTCCACCAGTCAAAGACACATCTGATATCTCGCTTATTTACTTTAGTTCTAAAGCTATGACTCTGACGTTGATCAGCTTAACATATGTCAAAATCATTATAAGCTCGTCCATATATGACATTGTTCGTTTAAAGTGAAACGTTAAATCTAAGAGGGCTGTTCAAGTCAAACTGGGACTTGTGAGGAACTTTCTTGTGAATGATGGCATACATTCACATTTTTAGCTTTATAGAAGACTTCAAGCACAGTACAGTGATGAGACGTTTAGCCGCAGCAAAACATTGAAACAGTGCAAGCGTTTTAAAGAAGGCCGTATACTGTATGTCCACGAATGACGATTCCGGCCGAGGCAGCTTGGAGCTCACTGTGGTCATTCCTGAGAACATTCTGCGAGTGGAATGCCTGATGCTTAAAAATCGTGTGGAAGAGACGCATCTGTCTGTGGGAACTGTACACACATTCACCATCTCATTCACCAACAATTGCACATTACGAGAACTCGGCTGGGAGTTATTGCCACAACCCCCTTCGCTTCAAGCCATTTTCCACATGTTTGGGCCATTAAAGGAGTTCCTGGGAAGCCAGCGTTTAGACGTGAAGCACACAGATCAATCATGGCTCTGGCATACTGAGAAAAACTTTCTACCCTGAACCTTTCTACCCTTATCCCTGAACGCTGGAATAAATGCATTAATAGCATGGGATTTAATTGAGGAATAAAGGGAGTATAAAGGGAGTATAACTGTGTTCTGTTATTCTGCACAATCAAAAGTCCTGGTTTGATTTGAACGTCGCTCGTGTATTTGTGAAAAATATATAGTTAGCAGTTGTTCACTGCACTGATGTCACAGCTTGAAAGACTATCTAGAATTAAAGATTATATGTTAATGATGTAACTAAACAATGAATAAAACAGTCATTTAGAGATGATTTTTCCTTTCACATTAAGCTATGATGTGATTTTGATCTCTTTTTAATCAACATAAATGTACTAAAAATAACAAACGATTGATGTTTCTTCAGAGCCTCCTGCTCCGGAAATGGAGTCCGACCTGAGCAGGGACAGAACAGACACAGACAGGACGATACCAGGTAACATCCCCGTACTTTTCGTTTGTAGGATCTGCGAATCCTAGTCTGTTTTTTTTGTTTACTCCTTCTACAATTTCCTTTTTTTTTTTCTTCTTCCAGTTTTATAGAAGTGCGGAAGCACACAAATCATGCTTTGGATGTCAGTGCACCCATCATATCAGTGGCCCTGATCAAAAGTCTCAGCGGTGTGACCAGAAATTGTGTCACGAAGCCTTTGTTCAAAGATTAAACATCTAAAGCATTGAGAAGGAAATTAAATTGAATGTCAGCGAAGCAAAAAAGAGAGACAGAGAGGGGAAAAAAAGGCATGTGGGCAGTAATTAATGGCTCTCTTAATTGTCCTCGTGAAATATTTGCATGGGCATAATTTACATAATTTACATGTAGTAATTAATCATTCAAAGGGGTTCCTTTCTCTTTTTTGTCTGGGTCGAGAGCGCGTGGGCACTCTGTTTCGGCTGACATTTATTTTAATGCGCGTCTTCTCTCTCGACAAAACCTTTCATCTCGTTTTGAAATCTGCCCGTGTAAGAACACAACCTCGCGGACCGAGACTATTCATCGTGCATCGAGGCCCACGTCAGTCAAGTCTGGCAAATATTCAAATACATTTCGGTTCATTAGATCTTCTTTTTGTGTGTGTGTGTTTGTGTGTCTGTCTGCAGATGGACGGCTCTTTCTCAAGACTGCGGTGATGTACTGAAGAACCGGAGCGAGAGAACATGTAAATCAGTGCGGAGACGGAGGAAGCAGAAGTGCAAATAATCACAGAAAATCGATTGTATCGGAGGACTAGAGACATTTCAAGGACCCCAAAGGGTCGGTGTCTACAAATTACTGCGAGGAGACCGTCACACGCATAGGAAATCAATGCTTTCATTGTGCCTCTCTGTGAAGTCGAGGCACCTTTTTCTTATCACAGAGGCTAAAAACACACCATGTGGACCTTCACAACATTTTTTTTTCTAGGATATTTAAACCACTCACACTTTACTGACCGTGAAAAAAAAAAAATTTCAGAGCTCCTCTTTTATAGCCCTGACTATCTGTAAAGCACTATTTCCATCGAAGTGGGGGAAGAGTCTGATGATTTGAGTTTATTCATCGTTTATCGAATATCTACATGACATTTAATGTGTTTTCGTGTAGCTGTCTTGTTATTCCCCAGAAGAAAAGATTGTCCATGTTTTTTGTTTTTTTTTGTCATTTATTATATGTTTGATGATTATAGCAGGTATTCTCAAACAAAAAAAAAATCATGAAACATGGATCGTGTACATAAAAGTGTAGAGATAATATTGTGCATTGTATGTCGTAGTGCTGTTAGGAAATCAATACAAACCTCTTTAATGAAATATCTTGCATCTAAGTTATTATTATTATTATTATTATTATTATTAGGTCCATAATCCATCATCATACCTGATTAGGAGAGCATGCTGGCATGTCATTACATTTGTCGTGTCCGTCTGATATATATATATAATAAAAATATTTTTTCACCTGGTACAAAGCAGGTCACACCTTACGGACGCTTTTCAAACTACACAACTCTTCAGTCTCTTGGGGCAGTTTTTATTATTATTATCATTATTATTATTATTATTACTAAATAATGGTCTTTGTCTAGGTTTTAAATATCATTATTCACATTTTTTCTCACATATCTGGTGTTTATGTATTTATTTTTTTATTTTATATTTTTTAAATAACAAGAATAACAGTAAGCATCTTATTTTCTCCATGTACAGAAAACTATTATAATTCACTTTACCAAAGTTGTTTTTATTTTATTTTATTTAAACATCCTACAAATTTTGCATATGCAAACAAAACAAATGAATCTTTTATTTCAAGTGAAAAAACAACAACAACACAGTTCTCTGTTGACCAAAATTCTTACGGAAATGTAAGTGGAGAGGAAAAGTGAAAGGGAGAAAGTACAGTATAATGGTTTTAGTGTTAATTCCATCTGCTACATTTTTGTGCTTTTAAAATAAGACAGTATGACAAGTGTTTCAAGTACACACTTCAGGAAAAAAAAAAGAATTCAGGTTTCTTAAGGGTCTTTTGGATGGTCGTGGGGTCTATCTTCTTAAAGAGGACACACAATGATGTTAAAGGTTTTTCCAGAGGCGCAGGACAATGTTCAAGTACTTTTTACGGTTAAGAGTACCTCGTAATGATTTCTTGGCTCTAAACAGCGTTGCGAGATTTGTTTTTGAAGGCTCACATTTGGCAAAAACTTGCTTTGCAAACTGCATTTCATTATATAATTTATCTGCTCATTGGGTAGTTTTATGCACCACAAACTCATAATTATTCTTATTATATTATGTCTTAATTCTTTGATTATATATTTTGTGGATCGAGAGCAGGATTTAGCTAGTTAGTATTTAATAAATCACAGATACCCCAAATTTTCTCTTAGATTCATTCATGGTTAGGATCCAAAGCCTGTTCTTATGTCCGTGCTTGGACTATTGAGAAAATCCAGCAAGCTCATTCTTCACAGATTGTGCTCATTCAAACAAAAAATTTGTCATTCAGATATATTTTTTTTGGTAGAAAATGACCAGAATTTCCTTGGTAGTGGTTCATTCATGTAAAATTATCATTCAAGCCTGTTTTTTTTTTTCTCTAAAACCTCTGTGAAGTCAATTGTTCATGCAGCTGCAATTGACAGCAATTAACACTAGGGGCAGTACACACACACCCTTTTTTTTTTTTTGGTTTTACCAGACATCAATTACCGTAACCCTCATGCAGTGGCGTCATTAGGCATCGCTACAGACTATGTGACAAATCAGACGTGTCTTGCTGTAGCGTGCAATGCAGTTAGAGATATGTTCAGCCACAATGGAGCAGGAAGATAAGGCTAATGTAATCGAATCAGAAAGGGGATATTATGCATTAGTGTGCGTGTTAGCCGTAGCGTTCAGAGGCGTCTGGCGGCTGAGGTAAGGTTGGGAGGACGTGTTATCTAAATGAGTGCGAAGAAGGGATGAGGACCGGGGTCCGCAGACGGATAATGAAAGGGCAAGAGAGGAGCGGACGGCTTTTAGCCCTTTCTCTTTTAGCCATTACTAATTCATGCTGCTCTTTCTTGCTCTTAGTGATGAGAGAAAAAGAGAGGGAGAGTGTTTAGGGAAAGGGAAAAACCGGTGTGGGGATAATGTGCCGTGAAATTGAGTCTCGTTTGCAAAGGGTTGGGCTGCTTTTGACTCCAAAAGCTCGACACAGGAAATGCTGGGAAATTGACTGCTCTCCATCTAAGAGTGTATTGTTTACTTTGATCAACCTTTACTCTCCGGGCTAAAAAGGGAGGTTAAAAGAGGGCAGGACTTAGTGCCATTCATTGGGCGAAAGTGTGAATTCCGAGAGGGACCTTGTAATGGATGTGAAGCTTTACCACATACTTAACATTTGCTGACTTGAGGTTTTCTGAAAGAAAAAAAAAAGGAAAAAAAGAATCTCTAGGCCAAGCTCCGGGTTTCCTGACTCCAGTGCTAATTAACTTGCCCAATGCCACTCTGCTTATTTATTTATTTTTTTTAATCAGGATTGAGTTGGTTTGTCATAGTTATAGGCACTCAACAGCTTGATGACTTAATGTGTTTTACATCGAATTTTTGTGCATCACTGAAGAGTCTTAAAAAAAAAACAAAAAAAACCTCTGACTTCCTGTACAAAAGGAAGCTGTTTGCTGATATATATTTTCAGTAAAAACATTCTGCCTAGAGGGTTTTCCATTTGGAAAAATTTTAAAAGCTTCCTTAACGTTTTTTTTTTTTTTTTGGAACAGAAGAAATTTCCTTTCTCAAACAGGTTCCCAGTAAGATCACTTTAAAAAGCAATAACTATCAACAATTCAAAGAACACTTAAGGAACACTTTATGTACTTAAGGTGTAAACAGTTCAGATGCCGGTGGACACACACACACACACACACAAATGCTCTGCAATACAGAAGAAGAAGAAACAGAGCTAAACACCTGACCATTTAAGT
>JAQMYG010000010.1:9120315-9140482 GCA_030014215.1 Clariallabes teugelsi
TGACATACACTCACTCACCCACTCACTCACCATCTACACCGAGTTGTGGGGGGCCTGGAGCCTATCCCAGGGCACGTGGCAGGGTACACACTGGACGGCTTGCCAATTCATTGCTGGGCACACACACACACTCTCATTCACACACTATGGGCAAAGTGGGAATGCCAATTAGCCGGAGGAAAACCAAGCACAGGGAAAGCACAAGTACAGAGAGAACACTGGGAAAACACAGGGAAAACATGCAAACCCTCAACTCTGGAGCTGCAAGGTGACAGTACTAAGCTGACAAAGAATGTTGCAGTAATGTTCCTGAGCAACACTTTGTCAATTGTCTTTTAACCGAAGAAGAGAGCGCTGGCTTTTTAAAGTTCCCAGAAAATTTTGGAACGATGCTGAGCTTGTTACCCAAAACAGAACGTTCCCAATGTTGTAAAAGCGTTTCCACAGAACAATAGCCAAACAGATGTTTACAGATGTTTACAGAATATTACTGTGTGGCACATAATTGCCAGTATGACCGCTAACGTTTGCTTTTGCTGCCACCGTGTGGCCAAATACATGTAATGCAACCTTTAGTCAACGTTTGCAGTGATAGAATTACCTTCAGGATGAAGAATTAGCTGTGATAAAAGTTTAGTGCTTATAATAATTAAACATGACTAAATACAAAAGTATATAGTATGTGTCATGGTTTTCTGCATTAATTTGTCATACAATTTGTCATAAAATGTGATCTGATCCTCATCTAAGTCTAGAGTATTGGCAAATATACTGTAATGTGCCTAAAATAATAACACGAAAAATTCTGATTTCTGATGTTTTTTATTGAGAACAACCATATAAATCTCATAGTGCTAGTAGGGAAAGTATGCGAATCTTTAGTAACCTCAAAAAAGCTAATTGGAGTCAGGTATTAGCATACCTGGAGTCTTGTTAAGAAAATGAGTTTGGAGATGTGGATTAGATCTACTGTACTTTGCCTGATAAAAAGTACTTTAAACTTTTTGAGTTACAATGACAGAATGTAAAAGAAGAAGACGCTAACACGAGCCATGTCTCGCTAACAAGAGCTTTCGTAGGATCCACAATCAAGAATTGTTGATTTACATAAAGCTGTTACAAAGTGATTACAAAGACTTTAGAAATTCACTAGTCAACAGTGTCCCAGACACACTGGGACTGTGGCTACTCTGCCAAAAAGTGGGCGTCCAGTTAAGATGACCCATGGATTTTAAGGCATCATTGGAAATGGTTGGAATCTGTGTTCATGGGACTACAGTACAAAGGGAGGGTGTCCATGGCAAGACACCACAACGGAAGCTGCTGCTTACTAAAAAGAACATTGCATGCCTGGAGTCTATTGACACTCCACAGCGGTATTGGCAAAATGTTGTGTGCACTGATGAAACTAAGATTGAACTATTTGGAAAGGACACACAAAGAGCACTACATCTGATTTAAATAGGCACTGCATATCATTATGAAAATATCATTCCAACTATAAAGTATGGTGAAGGAAACATCATGATTTGGACCTGCTTTGCTGCATCAGGGCCTTGGCAGCTTGCAGTCATTGAGAGGAACATGAATTCCCGAGTGTATAAAACAATTCTTCTGGATAATGTAAGAATGTCTGTATGTCATCTGGAACTCTGTAGAAGTTGGGTGATGCAACACGACAATGACCCAAAACACCAAAGCAAGTCCACAACAGAACGGCTTCAGAAAAACAAAATCTGCCTTTTTCGAAGTTGGCAAATCAGAGCCCAGACCTCAACCCAATAGCGATACTGTGGAAAGACTTGTAGAGAGTCATACACATGAGCGATCCAAAGAATGACAGAGCTAAAGCAGTTCTGCAAGGAAGAATGGGCTAAAATTGTGCACAGCTACAGGAAGCACCTGGTTGAGTGTCAACCAGCTTTTAATTCTAAGGGTTCACTTACTACCATTTAAATGTTGAATGTGTGTTTAATATAAAACATGAAAGATCAGATTTTTTTGTTATTATTTTAGGCACATTATATTTGTCAATACCCTTGACTTAGATAAAGGACAAATCACATTTAATTACAGATGAATGCAGAAAAACAGTTTTTCTTGTCAGTGTGTTCATGCATGTGTGTGTGTGTGTATATATAACATTTAAAAATGCAATACCCAAGTATATAGTTGTATTATAATTTTTATATAGTTCATTGATATATAGGTAATTTTACTTTATCACTCAAATCTGACCCCTATCCTGATGCCCGATTTCGGTAACTGCGCATGCGCGAGATTTTTTCAGCCATTCAAAACTTCGATAAACGCGTTGTCCATAAACGACATTTGTCCCTCACCGGCTACCATTCTGGATCCCATTTCCCTGTCTACCTCCTACACTCGGTTTTCCCTTTAACTTTTATCAAGTTTATATGAATTAAACACAGTGCCTTTGTGTAGCTCTGGTCGCAGGAGTTTCTGGTTTTATCCGCGCATGTAGCCAGCACAATGTTCACCACTACCGGGTCCAGAGGGCTGTGTAAGTAAAGCTCAAACCCGCTTCATGTCGCGGACGGTTTTAGCGTGACGGCGGACGGACGTGGGGTGAGACACAGTTAGGCTCCGTCCTAAACCGCACGCTAACCCGGTGTTTAGTGTGACTATAGTCGCGTGCGTCAGTCTGCGTTACCATGGTTACTGTAGCTGGGAGCGGGACGGGTAGTGGGACAGAGAGCGGTTTGGGACGCGGTGCTGTGTGTGTGTGTGTGTGCTGTCATTCATTCTGTACTTCAGCTGACACACAGGGCGCAGTGTTTATTGTGTGTGTGTGTGTGTGAAGTGAACAGGTGTTAGAATGGTCTAGAATGGTCACTGATGCACATTTATGAAGTTTACATGTTTTTTTCCTCTGAAATGTCCTGAGGTTTACGTCTGTCTGTCTGTCTGTCTTTGTGTCCTTTCATTAGCTTTCTTTCACTTTTCACTGAAATTCACCCTCTCATTCTTCCCTCTTGTTCAGGGTCTGTCTGTCTCTCTGTCTGTCTCTGTCTGTCTCTCTGTCTGTCTGTCAGTCTGTGCCACTTTCTCTCTCCATCCATCAATTTATTCCTCCGTCACTCTGTCATATTCTCTCACTCTTAGTTTACATATTAACTGAAATGTCCAGTGTCTCTGCCTGTCGCTCTGTCCCACTAGCTCTCTCCATCCCTCCATCCATTCATCCCTCCATCACTCTCGCGTTCTTTCTCAGTTTACACTTCTCTGACATGTCCAGTGGTTCTGTCTGTCTGTCTGTCTGTCTGTCTGTCTGTCACTCCCCCCCACCCCCCCTCTCGTGCCATCCATTCATTCCTCCTTTACTTGGTCTTATTCTCTCATTATTTCATTCTCTGCCCGTCTGTCTGCCTGTTCTTTCATTAGCTTTCTTTCACTTTAAACTGAGAATAGTTTTTGCCAGCCCATCCGTCCATCTATTCTTCTATCTACAGTGTCTTATTCTCTCTAATATTCTCTTTCATATTTCACTGAAATGTCCAGGGTCTGTCTCCCTGCCTGTCTCCCTGCCTGTCCCCCTGCCTGTTCTTTCATTAGCTTTCTTTCACTTCAATCTGAAGTTACTTTCTGCCATCCATTCATCCATCTATTCTTCTATCTATCTTATTCTCTCTAATTTCATATTTCACTGAAATGTCCAGGGTCTGTATCTCTCTGCCTGTCTCTCTGCCTGTCTTTCATTAGCTTTCTTTCACTTCAGACTGAAATTTGTTTCAGCCATCCATTCATCCATCTGTTCCTCTATCTTATTCTCTCTAATTTCATATTTCACTGAAATGTTCGGGGTCTGTCTCTCTCTGCCTGTCTCTTTGCATGTCTCTTTGCCTGTCTCTCTGTCTGTTCTTTCATTAGCTTTCTTTCACTTCAATCTGAAAAGAGTTTCTGCCATCCATTCATCCATCTATTCCTCTATGTACCTTATTCTCTCTAATTTCATATTTCATTAAAATGTCCACAGTCTGTCTCTCTATCTGTCTGCCTGTCGGCCCCCCTCTCTCTCCATCCATCTATCCATTCATCCCTCCTTCACTCCACTTCTTATTCTCTCATTCTTCCTCAGTTCACACTTTACTAAAAGATCCAGATGTTCTGTTTGTCTGTCCATCTGTCTGTCTCTCTGTCCTTTCATTAGCAGTCCACACTTCACTGAGTATTTTTGTATACATCTGTCTATCTATTATGTCTATCCACATATGATTTTATGGGGTAAACAATGAATCTTCACAGACCACAGAACATATTTATTTTCTATCAGAGTTGCTTAATGTTTGCTGAAGATCCTGTATTGATGATCACATAGTCTGAAAAAACTGTCTTTAACACATCCTAGAGACTTTCAGGTGGGTTAAGATCAGGTCTCAGAGCTGGCCAGTTTATGTGTGAAAATGGTTCGTCGTCCTTCCAGAAGCGGTCTTGCACAATTTGAGCCTGACGAACCTTGACATTTGGTTTCCTGGAAGCTCCACAGATGTGATAATCAGGTCATTCCTGATCATAACCTGGTCATTTTCCACAAAAAAAAGCTCCTCACTGCATCGGTTAGGATTAAGAGAAGTGTTGCCCACTGAAACGTATTTATCACTGAAGTAATTATCCAATAAAAAAGCTCTTATGTATTTACTTATGAAATTTAAAAAAAAATTTTTTACTATTTACATTAAATGCATTTACATTTAGGTGCTGCTTCACTCCCTCCCTCCCTCACTGCTTTTCCTTTTCTCGTGTCCTCTTTTTTACACTTCTTTCTCTTTTTCATTATCCTTCTTTCTTCACGTTACACAGACGTGTATATCGTTTAGCACCTGTTTGATTTATAGCATCAAGCCCAAATGTAAAAGAGAACTGAAATCACAACAGCCTCCTGCGTATTTATTTAGATCACACTTTTTGACCTTTTGTACTGCGTCTGCCCGACAGATAAAGCTCCAGTGTCGAAAAGCCTGCTACTGCTTCCCACTGCCTTCAGCGCGCTCCTGCTCGTGGCTCTGCCTCAGTACCAGAAGCTCTTCGTTTACAGCCTGCAGGCCATCACGCAACACAGACAGGTCAGTGTGCATGTATTTGTGTGTGTTAGTGCAAGGTTACATTCCTGAGTTGTATAAAAGTTGCAGAACTTTTCGCTATATCTGTGTTCTCTGTGTATTTTCCGTAGTTGTGGAGGCTGCTGTGTGGGAGACTGATCTGTCTGGATGTAAAGGACATGTTCTGCAGCAGTCTGCTCATCTACAACTTTCGCATATTCGAGAGGCGGTTCGGCAGTCGCAGATTTGCTGTAAGTCGTCTGTGGCAGTAACACTTCCTCAACCCTGCCACTTTGGTTTATGATCACGTATACAGTGTATTCAATAGTGCAGTTACATCAATCTGTATTTCTCCGCTATTGTGACTCAAATTTGTTACGCGTGACGTGCTGACAAGCATGCAGTTTGCATTAAACTGTGAGATACAGGTGATTTATATCTAAAGTGGAACTGCAGCTCTTCATTCACTTACTCGTGCTCACACTCACAACTTCTGTTCGCCGCACTGTGCTTTCCGTTTAAGTCTACTGTCTTCACATTCAGTGCTGTGCAGGTGTGAACGTGTTATATCAGTTCATTGGTGACTGTGGTGCGACCAAAAATGGACGCCCCACTTGTGATTTGCGTGCAGTGATTTGTTTGTTGTGGTCTGAGGGTGTACCTGGTGTCTGAAACGACTCACGGAAGAGCGCAAACAGGAGAGTTCGGATATCTGTAAACAAAATTTGCTTTCCCAAAGAAAATCATTACTGGTGACGAGACGTGGATCCATCGCTACGAGCCTGAGAGTATGGGACGGAAACATCCTCGATCACAGACTGAGAAAAAAGTAACGTCCGAAAAAATTTACAGTTTACAGTTTTCTGGGATTCTCAAGGGCCACAGATATTGGAACGTTATCAGAAAAAAAAGGGTTCAACAATCAACAGTGCTCGTTCTTTTAGAAGAGCTGAAGCCTAAACTTCAGATTAAACGAAGAGGACCGCTATCCAAGTGCGTTGTGATCTGGCGTGACGATGCACATCCACACTCTTCTGTCCACGCTGTCGACACTCTGCATAAACTCTGCATGTTTTGTGGTATTAAAGCATCCTCCATATAATGCTGATCTCGCTCCATTGGACTTTCACCTGTTTGCTCCCATGAAAGCAGCCCTACGAGGATGAAGATTCACGCCTGATGAAGAAGCGAAGACAGCGGTGCATTCGTGGCGTAATGTGATTATTAGAGTTATATAAAAAATATGACGCATTTGTCCTTTCTGATACACTTATATACTCCCACAAACACTTACATGCACTTGCTCAGATACGATGACGTACAGTCCCGTACAATCGCCTTTGCTCTCGTACAATCATGCAAGCTTACATATGTTTAGATTCACTCTTATGTTTATATACACACGTACTGTACATCTCATACATCGATACAGTTTATGTATATTTGCATACGATATGTTTTTCTTTTTTTTCCTCTTTCTTGCACATTCTTATTTTTGATCTTTTTTTTTAAACACTGTTTGTTAGATTTACTTTTTGTAGAAGAACAAGAAACTTAAAAAAAAAAAAAAATTCAGTTTTGTCTGTATCTCTTTCATTCTTTCTTTCTTGTTCGTCTTTTTCCTCGCCCACACATTTATCATTTCTATATTTTTTCCATAAAGAACTGAAAGTTAGATAAGCAAGTAAGAGATCTTGTCTGTAGCAAAGACGTCATCTCTGTCTCTCTCTGTCTGTCTGTCTCGTCCTCTCTCTTCTTGTGAAACCTCTTCTCAACGTTTCTTCTCCGCTTTCACGCATTTTCTTTTTCTGTTGCTCAGTAATATTAAAACAGTGTAACCACTGTAGTTCTGATCTATCGATAAACTTGAGATCGATTGATTATGTAAATATACAGTGTTATTAAATAGTAATAAGATGTAACAGTATATGATGCAGGTAGACTGGGCATGATGAGCTGCAGGTGTTTTTAAGATGTTTTAAAAAAAGATCTTTATTTCATCTCAGGATATTCTTGTGGTTTTCTAACGTGCACGCCTGTGCTTTTCTGTGTTGATGTTAGTCCTTCCTGTTCGGGACCTGGGTTCTTTCTGGGTTTCTGGACTTCCTGTTGGCCGAGGCTGTCCACTTCCTGTTTGAGCTGCGATTGGACGTGCTGCCGGCTGGCCTGTAAGTCAACAATCTGTCCGATTCTTCACGTTTTCGCTGAAGGATTTTATACGCATTTAATATGTAATATTTAACATCCTTATCAGTCAGAAACATCAAACAGTTCTATGTCTTCACCATGTGAGCGCGCTGTGAAAGCAGTACCTTTCTCTACGTGGTTCTCAGGGTGCTGAGTGCCGAGAGGAGCCTTGCTTCTAGAAATGATCGTTTCCTTTGATAAAAATGCGGCTTGTTTTTTTTCTTTCATCGAAATTAGTTTTGCATACCGTTTTACCTCAACGTTACCCTCAACACCTCCAGACATAACTTTTCCCATGCGTCTAATAGCTTGAACTGTCTGCTATTGACAAAATGGAAGTGTTAATAAAACATTAAAAAATTCAGTTTTCTATAAAAGCTTTCGCATTTTTAATACTTTTGAATGTTTTTCAAATTTCTCAATGCATGATTATTATTAAAAGTGGATAACACTTCTTTCGATATGTAGCACAGAAGTTTGCTGTCGCTAGTCTTTATTTATCCGTGGTGCACTAGGTGTGTAGGGTGTTAGTCTCAGGGGACAGAAGTTCAAATCCTGCTTGACGTTAAATGTTTTTCATCCTTAATGTCAAAACAAAATGGTGAAAATAAGTCAGTTGTTTAAACAAATCGCTTAATAACAATTAATGTAATTTTTGTTTGTTTTTGTTTACGATGGTAATACATACTATAGTAAATTCTACACACTGATGGAGACTTATTATTCTTATTATTATTTAATCATGTTGAGTTTCTGCATCACACACAGCAAATTACACATCCCACACACGCCTTCGGCTGAGGTCTTTAGTCAAAACTGGCCACTATAAACCTTGATTACCTGTTAGCATAATTATTTCCCAGTAATTCCAGCGCAATACTAATAACGCAAGCATGATTTGTCCGATGACTCTGTTAAAAGTTTATCTCTAACACTTTAAACTCGCTCAGTACAGTTTGTTAGGACGTAATATGATCGATATCTTCAGTCATCATGACATTTTGAGAAATTTCCCCAAAGTAGATAATCTGTAGGTGGAGCGATTAGCGCGGTGACCTCACACCTCAAGGGTTGAAAGATGATTCACAGCTCGGGGTCTGTGTACGTGGAGTTTGCATGTTCTCTCCGTGCTTGGTGGGTTTCCTCCGAGAACTCCGGTTTCCTCCCACAGTCCAAAGACATGCAGATTAGGTTTATTTCCAAATTGCCCTTAGTGTGTGTGTGTGTGTGTGTGTGTGTGTGTGTGTGTGTGTGTGTGTGTGTGTGAGAGAGAGAAAGTGTGTGCGTGGATGTGCCCTGTGTCAGGATCGGCACCCCAGGATGTACCCCGCCTAGCACCCCAAGTCCCCTGGGAAAGACCCAACACCTCCACAACGCATTACAGAAAAACTTTTTGGTCTCTGAAAACATGAGGCACTTGAATTTAGATTTGTATCTCACAAATATCACATTGTAGGTCACTCGTTTTGATTGTGCTTTCTCAGAAATGCTATTTTAAAAGTAGAAATTGAAATAAATTCATGTAATATCGCTTATAATGAGCTTAAGCAGAACACAATCCAGCTCCCATCAGAAAAGGTTTTTAAAAATTACAATTTAATCATTGTGTTTTTTACTTTTGATTTTATACTTTATACACACAGAAATATAGTAGGCATATTATGTACATATTATCCACATCTGGGCTTCTGCACTACCATTTTCAGTATTCTGTCCATATCAAGCAGTTCTCCTCACTCTCCTTGTGTCCTGCTTGGACTCCTCAGGCTTATTCGAGCAGGAGTATTTTTACATCAAGAAGTAGGGTAACAAAGTTATTACAGAATCATAGTATCTGTGTGGATTTTGTCCCACTCCAGACAGTCATGTTAAAGAGATTCATTTGGAATCGAGAAAAAAAAGAGCAGTAAATCCACTGGTAAAGTGTGTAGGTAAATATGATGTCATGTCTTGTGGGGAAAGGTTTTTCTTTTTTCTTTTTTTTCTTTTTTCTTTTCTTTTTTCTTTTCTTTTTTCTTTTTCCTTTGTACTACCCCTGAATATGAAGAATCTGCAGGAAGTGGTCTTGCATCAAATCCCTGATAACCTTAAAGGTGTTATATTTATCTCTTTAGCAGGTTAACACATGTCTCAGAGCTCCTGCAAAGTGTTTGTCTTAATGCTCCAGCTGAAATAACTCAGATAATGCTTTTTTTCACACCTCAAACCCCCTTTATTTGACTCATCCGCCAAATGTCCTGTTTCGGCGTCTACGTAAATAAGCCACATATCACCAGGCAACCGAGATGAACACAAAGACAAAGGAGAGGGGGAGTCTCTAATATGAGACATTTATTATTATTATTATTATTATTATTATTATTAGATGATTAGATGCTTTAAGCCCTGGCTTAAAACAAAATGAAAAAAGGTTTTTGAGCCGTCATTTTTTGGTGGGGTGTCTTTTTTGCCCTTGTGTTTTTCCCCCCTTTTAATTACACACATTGAGGACCTTTCTGAACATGACTAAAAAGTGAATTTTGCCTAATAGTTGCCCTTTAAAACCAAATGCGACGCTGATGTTCAAAGGCAACATTTATAGTTTCCATTAAGTGTCCTTTGAACGGCTCTGGGTTTGTTTTCCTAAAGGGGTCCTGCTACTGTACTTCCCTTTTCTCGAAGGAAAGTCCCTTTTATATTGGCGCGAATTCTCCCCCGCAGGAGAGAGCACAAATTGGGAATCTAACAAACGTTTAGAAAACATCTTCAACAGACACTTTCGGGTATAAGTTTCCCTGAGAACTTGCTATAATCAAAAATCTTTCTGGAGCCTCTCCAATCAAAAGTCTCTTATACTGTGTAAACTGGTTATACTCATTACCGTCGTATGTCCCCAAAATATATTCTGTCCAAAGGCCGTTTTGAGAGGTGTTGAGGATCAGCAGCCGTTCTCAATGCCTTTCATGGTCATCTGTCTTTTGCTGCGAGATAAATAGGCCTGTTGTTCATTTGTTCCCGAGCTGTCGGGTGAACTGGGCGCTGCACTGGTGAACGACAGACTGACCTGGCGCTTCAGCAGGTTCAGCACTTTTTTCTTGTAGCCATTGCAAGCAAAGAAGTAAACAAACGGGTCGAGGCACGCGTTGAAGTTCATGAGGCACACAGTGATGTGCAGCGAGATCTGGAAGGCGTGCAGCTCCTCGCAGTCCGGGTCATACACCAGCTTCCGGATCATGTACTGCAGGAGGTCCATGTGGTACGGGGTGAAACACACAACAAACACCAGGACCACACCAGCGATCACCGACCGTGCCTTGCGCGTCCTCCCGGACCGCTCCGTCAGATGGTTGGACTTGGCAGCTAACTGCAGTCTGCGTGAGAGCGCCGAGTAACAGATGAGGATTGTCCCCAGAGGGATCCCGTAGCCCAAAACCACAGCACCGATCAGAATATAAGGCAAGCCTTGGACAGTGAGCTCAAAATTCGGGTACTCCATGCAGGTAATTATGTCATCCGGTTCTTTGTGAGTCATGGGCATGGTCAGTAACGGCAGCGTCTGCGCCAACACTAGTGCCCACATCAACAAACAAATAAACTTTACATTCCTTATTTTCCGGAGCCACGTAAACCTTGGTTGCCGTGCCACGGCAACAAAGCGATCCACAGCAAGACAGGTCATAAAATTAACACCTGCGTAGCAATTGACGTAGAAGAGCAATGCCGTGACCTTGCATAGTCCATCTCCCAGAGGCCAGTGGAAGCCCAGGGCGTAGTACATGGCCCGCATTGGCAGCGCCAGGCAGAAGAGCAAGTCCGACACCGCCAGGTTGGCTGAGTATATTGTGCTGGAGTTGAGCTTGGTCTGCTTGGTGTAGATGACGTGCAGCGCCAGCGCATTGCCCACTAGCCCCAGTGGACAGATGATTGCGTAGGCAAGCGGCATGAGTACTCGTGCCACTCGATAGTGGGAGTACAGGTCGGTGCAGTTGGAAACCGCTAATGCGGACATCGTCACAGACTTGTAAATAAAGAGACTGAAACAGAAACGGAAATTTGCATTGTGAGTTCTATTTTAGCTGAAAAATAAAATCTTTTTTTTTAACACCTGGACAACCACAAAACTGTAACACTGCAACATAATTAAGAGATTCTATGTCAATCCTACTGTGATGGGGAAACCCTTTTAACAGAGTTTTTACATAGAACCTTTAAGTCTTCCTCCAGAAGAACCTGACCGAGGAACTTCTTAAGCTGAATTCTTATTTCAATTTAAAGCTTGTAAATTGTACCGTCTACTGATGTACACTCCAGACCACCATTTTAGAAAGCTAGATCTGTGGGGTTTTTTTGTTGTTGTTGTTATTTTGTTTTTATTGTAGCCTCAGCTTTCTTAAATTTTAGAAAACATATTACAGTTGTGACCGAGCATTTATATTTGGTTTCTGTCTCTAGATAACGCTATTTAAAAAAAGCTGTATTAGGAAAAACATTAATAATCGCAGTAAATAGGACTACTTCAAGGAAAAATAGTACACTTTGAACACACCTCTTTTTTTTTTTAACGCCAACAACAATTTCCTGCACGCACAAATCAGTCTATCAGCATCCGATGAATAATATCTAAAAAAATAAAAAAATCTAACTAAACAAACAGAAATAGTGAAAATAAAAGCTAATGAAAAGAATGGCACAAGACTACTGATAAATACTGAAAAAATGTCTGCAAAGAAAATTAACAAAAAAACTACAAAAAGCAGCAAGCTGAAATTAACAAAACTTTTGGAAAAAATCGATTACCTTAGTTACTTTGAACTTGTTGTGTCTGTCTGGATTACTCGAACCCAAACTGCTGTGAATCTTCAGAAACGTATCAGAAAACTGTGAAAATTGTTTGACCGCTTCCCAAAGAGCGCGTATGGTGTTTCCCCTCCACGAACTGTTGTACTGCACACAGACGAGCTATTTATGCATGTTTGTTAGTAACAATAACTGAACAAAAATTATTCTGATAATTTATAGACAGTGCCAGTGTCATTCACACATTTGCATGACCACAAACACTCACTTAAGGTGCCAAATCAGCTGAAAGGCCATTGGCCGGTCAGTTTTTTAAAAAGTTTCCTTAACGTTCTTCTTTTGATTATTTTTATTTCTATTGGTCTGGTTTTCACTTAAAAAACTGTTTTTGGTTCACTATGTTTTTTTTGTTTCTTTGTTGTTTTTTTCCAGCCAATTTTAATTACATGTAACAGTAGAAATAGTCATTATGAAAATATCTCTATTCAGTGCTACTGCTGCCTTAAAAAAAAAAAATCAGTCCTGAAAATCACATACTCACCAAACGGTTTAACTGAGCAGCAGTTTATTTCTCTGATCGGGTAACACAGAGTTCCTCATGCATTTTAAACAAGACACACATCACACTTTGAGTACTCTCTGTATGTATATGTATATCCCCCCCCGCCCCCCCTCCTTTATGACAATTTTCTAGCATCAGCTATCTCAGCTATCTCAAGTAGGCTTTTTAACAATGCGCAGCTCCGGAGTGGAGTGAAACTCTAAAGAAAACCACACCACTTCCTTTTCTCTTTTTGCGTATTTTTTTTTTCTGCAGCCCCTCCATCTTTTTGTCATGAGGAAGGCCATTGGTGTTCATTTGGAGAAGTGAAATTCAGTTCTCAGACAGTTTGATGTTTGTACAGTATTTTGTATATCATCATAAATGGAACAAGAATCTAATGTTGCTTTTTCAGGTAGCCATGATACGCATAAGGTGTTGTAATATAATTTCCTTGGGTTATGACATGTATGTTTTGTAATATTTTTGTACACAGTTTCAAGGCAAATCATATTTATATTAAAATATTTTATTCTAATATGTTTTTCTATTCATCATGTTGAAATTAATCACGCAGGGATTAATGCGTTATGGGTTTAAGGCTGTATTTATGTAAGGAGTCTACATTGCCGTCACACAAGCACCACGAAAGCACCACGAAAGCAAAGCTGAAAGTTTCCACCACAGGAAAGTTTTGGTTACTTGGTTAGACTAGAAGTGAGAGTGGGGAAAAAAGAACTGGTTGTTTAATGTTGAATTCTGTGAAGTATTCTTAGTTAATAATTTAAAATATATATACATATATGTTTTGACAGATTGCTGTGGCGTAAGAATAAAACGTTTTTGCTTCTGTAGGAAAGTGGGCAACATCAGGGCAGTAAAAGCATCACCCCACACTCTCATCGTCATCCTTACGTAACAGATGTGTAGCTTCCTATTTCAATTTCATACTCCCCACTCTTCTGGGAAGACTTTCCCACCCAATTTCGAATCACCTACAAGATCATTAGTGAGGTCAGGTACTGATGTTGCAGGAGGCGGCAACAGTTCAGGGAAAAATGCATCACATATGGGTGTGATGATCAGGTGTCCCCAAACTTTTGGTCATACCCTTGGTGTATGTGTATACAGTATATTTTAGTTGATTAAATCATTTAAATGCCCCCTTTTTTTCCGGGTAAAGTTAGCGTTCAACAATAGTAGTTTAAAAGCTGACGTTTGCGTGCAGAGGGGCGTGGCTGTTGACATTGGTTTTTTTTTGACAATGATGTTGGCGGGGCTGTTGGTTTGTGTGGTCACGTGTGAGAAATCGAGGGGATGAATGAATCAATGCTGAGTGCGCGATTAAATCTGATTTTTTCCCCCCATTTGAACAAATAGGAAATTAATATGTGAAGGTCAAAGTTGATAGTGTGGGCAGCCATGAGGGGGAAAATGTGTGCCTGGTTATCATTAATTATTCATAATTCATCAAACATTGATTAATTATTCATTTTTCATTATCAGATGAGAAATGTGTAAAATTTGCTGCCCTATTATCCGTTATGGTACGAGTCATTAAATGGTTTTGCTTGACGTTGTATGACGCGTTTAACACAGCTTTGATGGAACAAAATGTCCCTCCCTGTGGTTCGCCCTCTCGCTCACTCTCCTTGTGACTTCTCTTTTAGCTAAAATTCACATGTCTGGGTGTTCCCCTCCCATGTGTTGACACTAGTGTTCTATACCCGAGTTAGGTTGACTTGACAGGAAATAAAGCAAGGTTTAACTCAGGCCATGGCTCATTTGTCTCAAATCTGTCTAATTGAGTTCCATACTCTGTTTCTTTCATTGACTACAATATTCTTTTCTTCCTCATTTTTTTTGTATTTTGAAATACATATTTGCATCACCAGATTATCAAGCTTCTACTTTCATAGCGTATTTCCTCCTTGGCTGCTGTTGAGCGTGAGCTGCTCTTAAACACGCAATCCCGTTACCATGCCACTGGATCTCCTGTCAGTGCCGTTACAAAAAAGAAAGTGCTAATGTTCCCATGTGTGTGGTTTGCGCTTGCTGTTTACCTCCACTGATGGTAGTTTTACAACTAATAGTGTTGGCATGGTGTTGGAGAGGCGAAAAAAAAGCCTGTGGTTTTCTCACTTTGTACATTAAGCGTATTCGTGTATTTATAAGAAAAGCTGAGGTAAACGATAGACTCTGTGATAAAGCCATGTTTATTCACACGTACACCACAGGCAGGGCTGTACATCTCACAGTGAGGATGATTTAGAGTAAACTAAAGCTAAGACTAAAGCTAAAATTAAAATGTCACGTGCACCTGAATGAGTGGTGGAGTAAATCTCAAATAAAAAGACATTTTCATGAAGCCCAATGTGTGTGAGACATTTTTTATTTTTTATTTTTTTGGTTTGCCAACAAATGACAAGCAAAAAAAAAAAAAAAAAGAGGCACATTAACAAAAATCACATCAGCATTTGTATTTATTGTTCACATTAATAAATGGTTTCTGAATTACAACAAATTAAAGATTTGTCCTGTCCTTGTTTGGTAGCATTAGCTTATCTACCCAAACACAGCAGCACTGTTTGTCAGAAGAAAGCTTTTATATTATTTTAGATTATTAAAAACCAAGCCAGTTGTCCATAGACTGTAATGGTGTGAAATCTAGACGCTAAAGTTGCTACAAAACCAGATAATAGTAACTGTTATTCAGTGTAAAATTATAAAGAAGCTAATGTTGCTACTTTAGCTAAAGTTAGCTACAGGACCTAAAGTGACAGGTAAGCTAGCTATCATTAGGCTAACTGCTACACCATGTTAAACAAGTTACTCATGTCAAAAGCAAGCCCCCTTAATGTCCAACCTATAGAACAAAAATGATAGCATAGGATTAAAAAAAATAGCATTAGGCTAATTAATATGTTTTGTTAATATAATAGATGAAGTACTGTACTGTGTGGACACATAGCTAACATGGCTAGAGAGTGAGAGAAAACGCTAAGCTCATTATTAAGCTGTGTCCGCAAGTAACTACAAAAGCTACTTAACTTTAGGCAAACTATTACTATAAGTGTAAACTAGTGTGTTAGCTAACACAGAGTAAACTATTATTCTGTGTAAACAATTCACATAGGTTACTAGCAAGCTTGCTAGCATTAGGATGGACTACCGTGTTTATAACCTGTGGCATTAGCTAACATTAGCATTATGTTGTGTTAAACAGGAGCACTAGCACTGTTGCTAGCTAAACTCTCTTTCTGTCCCTCTCTCTCTGTCTTTCTCTCAGACTGGGTCCAGTCTTCGCTCTCTTTGTGCCTTTCTTCTGTTCCATCCCTCGAGTTCAGGTCACTCAGCTACTGAGCTACGTCTCCATCAGCAACAAGTCTCTCGTATACCTCGTGGGTCTCCAGGTGAGCCATTTTGCCCTGCTGAACAAATATTAGTATCAAGATACATCGATAGTGATAAAAAAAAATTTTTTTAAGTCACTGCATTCCTAATGTGCATTTAGTTTTTTTTTGCCTACAGTTTTTGCTCACTTGCTCTTTTTCTTCCATCAGTTGCTGACATCTAGCGCTTACATGTGGATTGTGGCTCTCAGCGGATTGGTAAATTAAAAAAAAAAAATCCTAATTTAATGCTTTGAACTTTCACCTGGGTAAAAATTTCCACCCAAAACCACGTGTTGGGTAATCTTTAAAATGCACGGCCTTTTACCTCGTTTTGCGCTGTGGTTAGTATCGAACATTTTTAAACTCTTGTAAACATTTCACACATCTTAACACCAGCAAAGAGTTGTTGCTGATTTAGAAGTAAACTTCACGGTTATAGTTGTGCAAAATGACACAATGTTATGCGTAACAATTTTTGTGTAGATGTTCTTTCATTCATGTAAAGACAAAGGTCATATGGTTTATGGTAAGGCGTTAATAGTGAATACATCAAACTAATCTGAATAATGTTTATGACTACACTTCTGTTTGTCTCCACGACAAGTCAATCGAAATCGGCTGATAATGCCAATTTTTAAAGATTGGTTGTCTCTCAGTTGCCAGCTCTGGCCAAGGCAGCTCGGGTTTACCATACCACTCCATGCTTGCAGGCAGACTGTTAGTGACTATTTATTGCTGCTGCACACATTCTGGATGATGAGAGAAATAGCAGAACGCAGAACTTCTGATTTTTATAAAGAAATGCCTGCCCTCACTGCTTACTAATGAGTGGCCATGATTGGCTCAGTAAATACAAAGTGACTGATGTCTATGTTTATTGGAAAATGTTTCAATTTGTTCTTCATTGACGCAGCTTTGCAACGTTATAACGAGAAAGTGTAGTAGGACGTTCACTTTTTATATAAGCATTTCGGTGTATGTGTGAGCCGTTTGATGCTAGATAAGGATTGGAACATTTTTACTATTTAGTCAAGCATAGACTATTCTATTGGTTTCAGTTTCTTTATAATCTACTACCCTCATTCGAGAAAATGAGCTCAGTTCAAATTTGATGCCTGCTACAGGTTACATAAAAGCTGGGACGGGGGCATGTTTACCATGTTGTAGCATCTCCTCTTCTTTTCAGAACAGTTTGAAGACGTCTGGGCACTGTGCGTTATGGGTTTCTGGAGTTTTGGTGTTAGAATTTGGTCCCATTCTTGCCTGATATACAGTAGGTTTCCAGATGCTGAAGAGTTTGTGGTCATCTTTGACGTATTTCTCATTTAATGATGTGGCAAATGTTCTCTATAGATGAAAGATCTTGACTGCAGGTAGGCCAATTCAGCACCCTGACTCTTCTACTACAAAGCCATGCTGTTGTAATAACTGCACTATGTGGTTTTTGCATTGTCCTGTTGAAATACTTCAGTCCTAGGACTAATCCTCGCCCCTCCCCCTGAAAAATAAAAAGTAATAATAATTCCCCTTCCCAACTGTGTGCCAGAGACATCCAGCGACATAAGCTAGTTAGTATCCTAGTTAGTGTCCTGAGGCCCACAGGACACTACGGCGCTTCTGGACCATGTTCACTTATGTCTTCCTTTTTGCATGATAGACCTTTAGTTGGCATCTGTAGATGGCACTGCGCATTGTGCTTACCGACAGTGGTTTCTGGAGGTATTCCTGGGCCCATTTCTTAATGTCAATGACACGATCATGCCGATGCGTGATGCAGTGTCCAACAAAGGTCTTTGGCCTTGTCCCTTACGCACAGAGATTTTTACAGTTCCTCTGAATCTTTTGATGATGTTATGCACTGTAGATGATGAGATTTGCAAAGCCTTTGCAAGGAACAAGGAACGTTGTTGTTAAGGTATTCCACAGTCTTTTTATGCACTCTTTCACAGATTGGAAGACCTCTGCCCATCTTTACTTCTGAGAGACTCTGCCTCTCTAAGACATCCCTTTTATAGCTAATCATGTTACAGATCTTATTCCTAGATGTTCTCCCAGCTGAACCTTTTCAAAATCTCTTGCTTTTTCAGCCCTTTGTTGCCCCCTTCCCAACCTTTTTGAAACCTGTCACAGGCATCAAATTTGAGATGAGCTCATTTAGTGGATAAAAGTGTAAACTCTTTCAGTTTAAACATTTATGTTCTCTATGTTCTATTGTGAATGAAATATTGGCTCATGTGGTTTGAAAGTCTTTTAGTTTTCATTTTATTAAAATTTAAAAAACGTCTCAACTTTTCTGGAATAATAAGAGAATGTAATATGTTGCATGTGTTGCCTTCCAATAAATAAAAGTTTTACATGTATCGAACAACATCGAAGTATACAATCTCAGTTATCTTAATTCTGTTTGTGCACTGTTGTTTAGAAAACACCAAAAAAAAAACCTGATTGAAGCACACTTAACACATTTGTGTGTGCAGGTCTCAGGCATGCTGTACTACAGTAACGTGTTGGCTCTCCAGCGGGTCCTGTATGTTCCTCATTGGGTGTCATTCTGCAGCTCTTATCTCCTTGAGCCTGTGTTCTCAGGCACAGAGCCACGTGCTGAGGCTCCAGTGGGCATGGGAGCAACGTTAGACATCCAGCGACAGCAACGAATGGACATGCTGGACCAACAGCTGCTGCTCTCACAGCTGGCGCAACTCAGAAGAAACGCCCAGCAGCCACCACCACAGCAGGTACAGCCTACAATCTCTGATCATTTTACTACCAGAGATAAAAATTTTTAAAAAGATACACTCACTAAGCATTTTATTATATACACCTACTCATTTAGGTCATTATCATATCACAGCAGTGTAGAATCATGTAGATGTGTTGTGTGTGTGCGCGTGCGTGCATATGTTTTGCTGACTTAGTATGCCCTTTAGTTAATTTACTGGCACTCAGATGCACAAAAACACACACACATTGCACAGGAACATAACTGCTCAAGTGGAGTTGCTTCATGTTTCAGTTTGTCCTCGTTTCTCTCTGTATCTCTGTATCAGTCTACCAGCTCTTAACCACAGGGGGAAATTCCAAGTTGACCACACATGAACAGAAAGTTCACCTTCATATTAACGAAAACAAAGTAACACTGATTCTGTACACATACTTAATACCCATGTGTCCAACTAACAACACGATGTGGACTTCCAAACAATGGACAAAAGCCCTAAGCCATAAAAAAGAACATGGTTTCATAGTTATACTGTAGTTATAATGTTACCATGGTAATGTAGGTTTAGTTCTGCTAATATGAAACATCTCCAACTGAGGCCGCATTAGGGGTGTTACAGTGATGTGACCACAGGTCAGGGACTTTGTGCATTCTGCATTCCAGGTGATGGTTAAAAAAATTGTGAGCAGTTGACCATCGCACCCATATGCGGTTCTCTCCTAAACCAATACCACAAAGTGGCAATTACACAATTACACTAAAGTTTGGGATCACTTTCTAACTCCATGGTCGTTCCTGATTTTTATTTCTTTCTACAAAACATTGCTGAAGGCGTCCAAAATATGCAATAATCTCCATTGAGCAGTTAATGTTGAGACGTAACAGCTCTAAACTGAGGTGCTGTTTGTTAATTAGTGGTTTCTGAGGCTGGTAACTCTAAATGAACTTTTGGTAGCCAGTTTCATCCTGGTGCTTGATGGTTTTTGCACATGCACTTGACAATACTGTTCTTGCAAGAACTATTCTTAAAATAACAACTGACTGTTGTTGTTGTTGTTGTTACATAATGACCTAATTCCATACGTGTTATTTCACAGTTTTGAAATCCCCAGAATGTGGGAAATAAATGACTAAACAAAAATTGAGAAATTTCAAATTCAAATTGTATTTGTCACATACACAGTCATACACAGGATGATATGAAGTGAAATGTACGACTGCAGATGACCTAAAAAAATAAAAAAGAAAGGGGAAAAAGTAGTTTTCTCCAATAGGAATATAAAGTATGAAATGAGAGAATTATTTATACAAATGATTTAGTAATAAAAAGAATTTTAAATTAACATCATGTACAAATAATAATAAAAAAGAAAACAATAAAATAAAGAAGAGTTTTTTAAAAGAAATTTCAAAGTAAATTGGCCCCATTACTTTTGGATGTGTATGTGGAATCCTTAGAGAAAGGTTTCCTACCAGAGACACTAACACA
>JAQMYG010000010.1:9156769-9166895 GCA_030014215.1 Clariallabes teugelsi
CGTTTCACTGTGTACTAACTGTATATGGTTGAAATGACAATAAAAGCCTTTGAACTTGAACTTTGAACTTGAACTTGTATGTGCAAATGTGCAAATCTGCAATGTCCATGAGTGTCCGGTCTACAGCATACTGGGGTATGTGCATCTGTGCATGAGTGAACAGATGAATAATGTCTAATGTCCATAAGTGTCCATTTCTGTGCAATGTGCAAAAACGCAGAGATGATTAGTCCTGTGTATTGATCTGGTTATCACCTCCTCAGTCTCTCTGTATTGGCCTTCAGGAAGCAGAAGCACTTTCCTGACCGCAACAGAGAGAACAGTCCATTGTTGGGGTGGCTGAGGTCCTTCACGATCTTCCTGGCCTTCCAGCACCACTTGCTGTAGATTGAGTGCAGGTCAGGGAAGTCGGTGCGGAAGATGCGGTCACCACCCTCTGTAGGGCTCGTCTTTTTTCGGCTATTTAATTTATTAAGGGGAAAAAGCTGTCCAAACCTGCTTGGCCCTATGGGGAAAAAAGTAATTGCCCCTAAACCTAATAACTGGTTGTGTAACCCTTGGTGGCAATAAATGCAATCAAGCATTGCCGATAACTGGCAATAGGTCTTTCACATCACTGTGGAGAAATTCTGGACCACTCTTCTCTCCAGAATTGTTCAAATTTAGCCACACTGGATAACCCGAGTGCGCTTGAGCTTGCGGTCACAAACTGATGGCCGGACATTCTCTTTCAGGATTTTCTGATAGAGAGTAATCATAGTTCCTTTAATTATGGCAAATCGTCCAGTTTCTGAAGCTGCAAAATAGCCCCAGGCCACATTTGACTGTTGGTATGATGCTCTTTTTATGAAATGCAGTGTTCTTTTTTTCTACCTGATGTAATGGAACTCACACTTTTCAAAAAGTAATTTTTTTGTCACATCAGTCTACAGAATATTTGCCCTAAAATGTTATAACATAGGGGTGTTTTGGCAAATGCCCCTTTGTGTTCTTTTTTGGTCAGCAGTGACTTCGCCATTGGAACTGTCCCATAGATGTAGAAAAAAATTAACCTTAACTGAGGCAAGTGAAGCAGGCAGTTCTTTATATGTTGTTCTGTATTGTTTTATTCTCTTGAAGAAAATTTGGTAGGTGACCACTCACCGGGAAGGTTCACTACTGTTCTGAGTTTTCTCCATTTGTGGATAATGGCATCACTGTGGTTCACTGGAGTCCCAAAGCCTCTCGAATGACTTTGAAACCCTTTCCAGGGTCAGTCACTTTGTTTCGCAGCTGTTATTTCTTTAGATTGTGTTTTATGTTTTTATGTTTTAGCGTGTTCCAGACAGGATCTTTTTAAGTGACTTTTGATTCAACATGTCTGGTAGTAATGAGGCCTGGAAGTGGCATATGAAATGTAACTCAGCTGTCCAAAACTCTCCGTTTGGCAAGGGGAGTGCAATTACTTCACATAGGGCCAGGACACGTAGGTTTGGACATCTTTTTTTTTTTTTTTTTTTTTTTAACTTAATAAATGAAATCACCATTTTAAAAAAAAAATGCATTTTGTATTTACTCGGGTTATCTTTGTGTCATTTTAAATTTTGTTTGCAGGAAGGGGTACCTAATGTACATTGCGCAATGTGTATAATTACACCTGACCAGTAGATGGCAGCGCGAATCACAAAACCCGCCATTACGTCTCTCCTCTTCCTCCTCCTCCTCCTCCACCGCGCCCTTCGGATAAACCCGCCCTCGCTCTGATTGGCTCAACCTGTACAAAGCTCTGACGCTATATTGTGCGCGCGCGCGCTATAGGCGGAGCTTCATCTTACGGTTAGCAGGTCGTTCGGTTTGTAGCTCGAGGCGTTTATATTATTATATTTTCTTTTTGTTAGTTCGGTCACAGACACACAGATCCGCCATGAGCGACAACGAGAAGGAGTTTGTGGTAAAAGTACGTATTGTTTATTTTAAACAACGTATTCAGGAATACAACGTTAAATATGTTTCACAATTTGTAAGCGCGAGGTTGCTAGCTAACAAACGGAATTCGTTGTGAAAGGGTTTAGCAAGCAAGCTCTTTAGCTAGAGTGAATGGCCGCGCGTGAGTAAGAATTAAATACAAAAATATATTTATTGGTGTTTGTTGTAGCTAAGGTTTGCTTGTTTCTGTGCTTCTTAACTTATTTTTAATTGTTAATATCCACGACCGCGTCGAGGCCTATCGGTGTAGCTTCTTAGCTTCGCCTAGCTTAGCTTAGGTCTTTATTGTGAGGCGTGAAGCGCGCTGAAGGCCTGTAGGTGTCGCTGACTCAAGTCCCAATTTCCAAGTCAGCCGTGACGTAGTGCGCTAGATAAGGCGTGGACTAGATTATTTCGCGCTCTGTGTAGGGTTCCTGTCTAGGGAGCCGGTCGCTGTTTAGTATTCGGCTTTGCTTCTGCTTCAATTTACGGCAGCGGCGCAGATTTAACACGAAATATTACTGATTTTAAAAAGTTAGGTTTATACATTATTTTTAAGTGTTCTTATTAATTATTCTTGTTAATGTGAAGGACAGTTATGAGTCAACAAATATGAATTGTAGTTATGAACACCACGTGCTCGCGCCATTTAAAGGTTAAAATTTAATCCGGATTAAAAAAGGATTTTAATGTATTTAAATCGTATATTATTTTTATTTTGTAAACGTACGATTTTAGATTTAAGGTCATTTGAACTTTTCCATCAACGCCTCGAAGGAAAGTGTGATTTTATTCCAGTGTTCGTTTAATAAACTGAATTGCATTAACGACGATTCTTAAAGGTAGCAGTGCTTATTTTTGTTCTGTCCAGCCCAAAATGCTGAACACTAAGTTTATCCCCTGTTTAAAGGAAAACTCCACCCTGAACCACAGTACGTGAGGTTGTATTTAAATGTTTTTCAACGACACACATTGTGTTTTTCGCTATTGCACTTAAGTTTAAGGGTTGTGCCGCAGTGTCCCTCTCTTGGGGACATTGTTAATCCTGTATGTGACTGGTCCAAGCAGGTAAAACTAATAGCAACGTAACCATGGTATTTCAAACAAAAGTTATCTTTATTTAGTGGATTGAAATTTATAGTGAATAAAGGATTATAATGCAAATGAGCAGATATATATATAAAATAAATGCAGAGTTTCTTTAACAGGTACACAAGGTTAATGTTTATGGTGGATTTTTCCCTTAATCAGCTGTGAATTTGGTCCTCCAATACAAAAGCTGGGCTAAATTGAAACTTGCCCTGTTTAAGAAAAGTCACTCGTTTAATCTCTGATAATATTTATTTTTACATTTAATTCGTAAACATTGTGTTTGGCCTAAATCAACGTCTCTCAGTGGACCTTTTTGTTTATTTCTATATTTTATTTAAACTAATGTTACATTTTTCACCCACATGCCTACTACATGGACTTTACCTTTTTCTTGTTTTTCCTATTAAGGTTAAGATGGGAAGAATGAAAAAGGTGGCTGAAGTCGAATGTTGTTTAAATGAGGCTGAATTTTACGAGTGCATGCTAATTCTGTGTGGCCCGAAGTTCTAAGAAGTTCCCTTCATGTAGAGTGTTGTCACATTGGAAGCAATGAATGGTTCAAGATGAAGTACTGAAGTCAGAATAAGAAACAGAAGAAAGAAGAACAGAATTTGTTGAAGTTATGAAGTTAATCTCAGAAGTGTTCGAGTGGATAAGATGAAAGAGGGCTAAGTAACGTGCATTAGTCTGTTTTTGTCTGAATAACTCTCGTTCATTAAAGTTTGCATGCTACTCTTTCTGTCATAAAGACAACGCCTTTGTAAACGATATTCTAATGTTAGTCAGTGTTTTGTTAAAGAGAAAAAAAAATCCTTCATGATGCAATGGTTTTAAACCCGACTCCAGCTTTAACAAGTCTGATTGTCAACATGATTAGCCAATAAGAGGGTCTGGGGTCATGACTTGATGCATGGTAGGTTCTGGCTCTGTTTCTGTTGTGCTCATTTTGTTTGGGTTCATGCAGGAGTCCCGCTCTCGGAGTGTGAGTCCCAGGGGCTCTGTGAAGTCAAACAGCAACTCTCCGGGAAGATCTAAGGATGGCTCCCACCGCTCCCGCTCCAGGTCCAAGTCCCGCTCCAGGTCCAGGTCAAAGTCGAGGTCTAGGTGGGGATCCTACTTTACACCTAAAGAAAATATATGCAAGATGTAAAACGTACACAGTTGTGATTCTTTAGGTTTATACAATTTACATTTAATCTGAACTGCAACCTTGTTTTTTTTTTTTTTTGTTTGTTTCCCCCCTCCATCCTTCTCTTCTGCTCCCTTCCACAAACAGGTCCCGTTCCCATCGGAGCTCTCGTCGTCATCACTCCCGTTCACGTTCTCGAAGGCGCCACTCACGCAGTCGGTCATACAGCCGCGAGTACCGTCGCAGCCGCAGCCACTCGCCTATGTCCAATCGCAGGCGGCACGTCGGCAACCGGGTACAAAGCTCATTGAGCTCTGCGTTTGCACGAGACACAGATCATACCACACGTCCTCAACCCTCTCACTCTGGCTCCATAAAAGTAATATTTATTTATGTACTCTAAAATTAAAGATTTAAGCATCTGAGATTTGGGTGGAGTGGTGGATAGCCCTGCTACTTTTAACAAATAAGTGATTTAAAGATTAAAACCTTGTCCTGGCCAGAAGCGTTCAGTGATTTGAAATAACAGCATGTGGATATAAGTTTTAAAAAAAAATGTTGTTAGAATCTGTTTCCAGACCTGCATAAAAGTGTGCTGTTTATCTTGAATTAAATGCTGTTGGTGTGGTAACATTCCAGTGCTTCTTTGTCTTCGTCTCGTAGGCAAATCCTGAACCCAACTGTTGCCTGGGTGTGTTCGGTCTGAGCCTGTACACCACCGAGCGAGACCTGAGAGAAGTGTTCTCTAAATACGGCCCTCTTGCCAGCGTCACCATCGTCTATGACCAGCAGTCTCGCCGCTCACGTGGCTTCGCCTTTGTCTACTTCGAGAACAGAGAGGACTCCAAGGAGGTTTGTTTCTGTAGATTGCTGTAGAGGGGCAACTTTTGCTCTCGTATATTTTTAATAACAGTTCTATAAGCTACTGTTTCCAATTTTTTTTCCCACCATGTCTGTCTGAAACGTTTTCAGGCTAAAGAGCAGGCTAATGGCATGGAGTTGGATGGCCGGCGTATAAGAGTGGACTTTTCCATCACAAAGAGACCACACACTCCTACACCTGGCATATACATGGGCCGGCCCACCTAGTGAGTGTCTCATCCACACGCTTCACACTGATCTAGGACAGGATATTCTGTTTAACTGTGTCATGAGAGGCGATTTCTGCAGCAGTAGTGACATCAACTCTATTTTTAATGGAACAGTTTTGATGAGTGCTTTATTGTCTGGAGCACTGACACCTCCTCATGTGGCTATTGGTACTGTTCTGCTATATGGAGTGCTTTAAATAGTAATGTAGCACTTTATGCTAAAACTAGAGTACAGTTGAATGAATTTAATGTTGACAGAAAGCTTCTCAAAACAGGGATTTAGTATGGTTAATATTCCAGATTTAATCAGGTAATGGTATTATTAATCTGCCAGTATTGGTATAAACTATTTTTAGAGTACAGCAGAATTTCTTTACACATTTGTGAGGTATCACGATAATTGTGTACACCCCTTTTTTATATATATATTTATTTATTTATTTATTATACCAAGACGATCATGATTTAAAAAAAAAAAAAGAAAGAAAATAATCTAGTCATGCTGAGTGATGTCAGTGATAGCAAGAATTAAGTCTGAGATACTGGAATAATAAAGCTGAGTTTTTATTTCTATTGATTGGTCTAATTGATGTTTGTGGTGGAGACCAATCTAAGAAGTGGACTCAACTCAGCTTGACCAATCATGCATGTTGAGCAGCTTTTAATAATGGCGAGTTTTGAGGCAGGTGTCCTCTTTTTATCGCGGAAGACTTTTGAGTCTCATTTTGTGCTCGCAGTGATTCGAGACTAGTGCATGCACGTGTATAATTCGCACGTGGGGCTTTCACCTGTGTAGTATCTTAACTTGACTACGCACTGGTGGCCAGAATTTTCAGATGGAATAAATGCAACCGGAGATGTAATACTATTCAGATGTACTTGGTTCTCTGTCCAATTGGGAGTAAGAAAATGCGTTCTCTTGCATATACGCGGTCTACTGCAGCCACCTCTTCAAGTCTAGTCGCTGAATAAATCGACAAAGGGATTCGTTCTCTCTACTGTTGCTCAGGGCTCGCTTAATGCAGTTCGTATTAAAAACTCGGATCATTATAGATGTGCAAATAGTTCCCGAATCCTTTTTTTTTTTTCCTCTTCAACATGCTGACATTGTACCTTTTTTCAAAATTCTTGGCTGGCAAAATTTATTCCAGCTGCTGTATAGGAGAATGTTTTTTGGTTTTTCTTTTTAAAATACATTTAATAGTTCTATGTAGATTAATTTTTAATACTTATTTTATTTATTTTTTTACACCTGTATTTCTAAGTGAGTAAATTTTCGCTTTCTTCATGTGCGAACAGTGGTGGTGGTGGTGGTGGAGGAGGAGGAGGTGGTGGCGGCGGTGGAGGAGGAGGAGGTGAAAGAAGACCCAGTACATCCTCCAGCCGTTCCAGAGACTATTATGATCGCAGCTATGACCGTGGCTATGATCGAGGGTATGACCGCTACGACGATCGGGAATACTACAAATCCTACAGGTCAGTGAGTGTAACTGTAGGCTATTGACTTTTGTCTAGTATTGAAAAATCTTCTGTATCTTAATATAGCTTATTGATTAAGTATTTGATCAGCGGTCACATGCTTTTAAAAATATTGCGTTTATCAAATAGTGTGTCCTTGAACAGATTTGATTTCTTGTTTGATTTGTGATGCATATTTTGGTTGGTGTAGGTCTAATCCTACGCTGACCTCTAACCTTAAATCATATTCATGTAGGCGCAGGTCTCCTTCACCCTACTACAGTCGTGGAGGATACAGATCCCGGTCCCGCTCACGATCCTACTCTCCACGTATGTACAACCTGTGTGTGTGAAGAAATTTATTTATATTTATACGACACAATTTGTATGACCCCATAATTTGTCAGAAGCGAGCATATGAAAGAATGCACTGAATATTCTAGAGCAAATAGCCAGCGGTGAGTCGTCTAGTCTTGAAAATGTTTGCTCCTGTAGCTGTGTACATATTTCTCACAAACTGCTGGAGCTTGTCCAGGGTTTTTTAATCTAATGTTAACATCTGTCAATTTTTATAGGGCGCTACTGAGGAAGCCGGAGTGTCTAATCGATGGAGAGGATTGTGCTCGTGAATGAAGAATAATAGGGAAATGTGGGGAAAGTTTTATGTTTTTGGTGTGTTTGGGTGTTTTTTTAAATGCCATGCATGTTTCATTTAATAGTCATTGTTTATGATGAGCTGTGCATCTTGTTAGATTGGCTACAGGCTTCATTTGATGTTTGTTTAGCTTGTGAGTGTGTTATGTTGCAATATACCAGCGTGTCCCAGTCAAAATCCTTTAATTGGAACAGCTGGGGAATCCAATGTTGTCACTATTCAAGAAATAAACAGTATTTTACAACGGTCTCGTCCTCTTGCCTTGATTGTAGTTTCAGAGCCTCTTAGCCTCCACAGTGACACAACGAGATCTAATATAAATCAGTAGTTTAGTCATGAAATTATTAGGGCTGAGCAAATTATTTACCAGTAGGTCTTTGCAATGCCACAATAAAAGTGATGAGGGGTAAAACTACACACACAAGGGTGAGTCTCAATTATCTGCACTCTGACTATATTTTGTCTGACTGGATCAAATTTTTCTTAACAACCTTTAGAAAAGACATGCATAATTCAACATAATCTCCCTGCTTTTCAATCCATTTGGTCAATCTGTCAATGTTTTAGGCTGACTTCATTTCATCAGAAGTGAAATCTCGACCTCGTAGAGCTGTTTTCAGGCGACCAAACAGCTGAAAATCCAATGGAGGGTGCTTTTTAATGCAGTTTCGACAATGAGCGAATGCTTGTCATCAGTTGTGGAAGTGGTGGTGGCTCCTTGATGGCTAACTTCTCTATTCATTCATACACACTTCTTCGTGGCAGAGTACTACCTCCATACTGCGCACAAAGTCTTTGATTAAATAACGGCACCAGGTACACTCTTGCACCACAAAAAAAAGTCACTGCGCACTTCGATTTCATACAAATCACAAATGGGGCGTCCTTTTTTCTTTTTATTACAGTGACAAATGAACTGATGTAACATGTTCACACCTGCACAGCAGTGACTGGGGCGACAGTAGCCTTGAACAGAAAGCGCTGATGAAACAGAGCGGCCAACGGAAGTTTTAATATAACCGGATTGTGGATCATTTGTGTCTTCATGTATAGAAATTTGTGAGAGGGATTTTGCAGTTATTTATGCTTTGTGTGTTTATTTTTTCTACAAATGTCACTAAATATTTCATCGTATATTGTTTGTCTAAGTATTGTTAGTTCTCTCCAGATTAAACTAGAAAGACCAGTAATGAACAATAGCTACATTCCATACTGACAGCTGTATTAAATGTGTCAAAGTGTAAAACACAACATACTGTCATTTATGAGGAAAATAAGATCTAGTGTGACCTAGTGAGTCTAACATAGAGATGCATGTAAATATTTTGGATGTTTTTTATCTTTTTGTATCATTGGCTTCTTTTCCTGTAACCAAGGTGTGTCGATTAGTCCATGTTCTTCCTTCACTATAGGCCAGACTCGTCTTCCTCAAGCAGCCTGCATGTACTACTGTACTGAAGACTGGAATTAGTTTAGGTAAATAGGCAGATCCGCATATACTGTTATCATGCAGTGGACTAAACAGTGCTTCCTTCTTCCTACACTACCCAGAATGCATTACGCATTCGAACTACGTGATACAATGTATTACACTGATGCACTTTCCAAAAAATAAATCACAGGCCATCCTGAAAGCAAAGCTGGTGTGGATATTTAAAAATTACATTCACTTCCAGAATGAATGTGCAAGGTTTTTTTTTTTTTTCTTCTGTTTTTTTGT
Source organism: Clariallabes teugelsi (assembly GCA_030014215.1). Taxonomy (NCBI): domain Eukaryota; kingdom Metazoa; phylum Chordata; class Actinopteri; order Siluriformes; family Clariidae; genus Clariallabes; species Clariallabes teugelsi. The sequence continues at coordinate 9,165,859 of JAQMYG010000010.1, forward strand.
TGTTGTCTTTTTGCATGATGACAGTATGGGTGTGTGGTACTGCTGTTGTTTTTAGCCCAACCTAGAGAAACTATTGTTTTATTTCAGTTGGTTATGTCTGTGCAACGTGTAGTGTTTTTGTTTGTTTGTTTTTTATTCATTTTTTTTTTAAGCTTTGCTCCAGTATCCAGGTGTGATCCAGGTGTGGTGGAGGTGTGTCCATGAGCACACAGCACTGATCTTCTTCCTGCTCTGGTTTTATGCTCGGGTCATGATTGAATGAGTGGAACAGAGAGAAAGGCATCTGATTCTCAGCGCGCGAGCTTTTTATCCAATAGGCGATGCTTATCCGGTGTGACGTTGGGACATTTTCTTAAAAAAAAAAAAAAAAAACCTTTTTAGTCAAGTGATTTAGCTGGTCAGGGAGAGGAGTAGATGCCGGGAGTCCTACCGACTCTCTCCATTGATCCGGATCATTCTCATTTCATTCTCTGGATTTCTTCTACACAGTGCGCGCGCGTGTGTGTGCGTGCGTGCGTGCGTTTGCAACCGAGTGAGTGAGTGAGCGAGCGAGAGAGCGCGTGAGTGAGTGCGCGCGTGCGTGAGTGTTTTCCTTTCTTTCTTCCTTTCCTTTTCTCTTCTTGCCGTTGTTGTTGTTGTTGTTGTTATTGGTGTTGGTGGTGGTGGTGCTGGTGTTCTTGTTGCCGCCGCTGCTTGTTCATCTCCGCTCCGAGTTTGGATCATGAATAAACTGTACGTGGGGAACCTGAGTCCCTCGGTCACAGTGGACGACCTGAAGCGGCTGTTCTGCGAGCGCGAGCTTCCCGTCACCGACCGCACCGTCTTACTCAAGTCCGGTTACGCTTTCGTTGATTTCCCTGACCAGAAGTGGGCCATTAAAGCCATTGAAACGCTGTCAGGTATGCCGTTAATTGTTTGTTTGCTTGCTTGCTTGTTTGTTTGTTTTAGGCTGTTTATTATTTAATAAAGGTGGCACGTGAATGAATACCTTGTCCTTATTATTATTTTAAAAAATTAAATAATTTAATGTAACCTCA
>JAQMYG010000010.1:9167052-9182266 GCA_030014215.1 Clariallabes teugelsi
TATATAAAAGAGAGAGAGAGACTACACACACGCATTGGTCCTGCGCGCGCATACATATCTGGTCAGAAAATCTGACCTGATGTACACACTTCAATTGTCTCAGGATTGACACCCAGGCTTGACTGCATGACAGGACTCTCGTGCCCTGTTTACAGTTGTTGTTGTTGTTTTTGTTTTGTTGGTGTCTTTGTTGTTTTTGTTCTTTCCTTCACGCGCACCTCTTGGGCTAGTCCGAGTCTTCCCCTGAAGTGCTCGCGCGCCGCGTGCATGTATGGCATCGCTATTTTTTCGGTCATTTTTTGTCGCGAATTTTCTACAGCGACCTGGCAGGGGGAAACTCCCCAGCCCCGGTACGGACCCGTAGCCCTAACGCCCAGCTAGGTTTCTACGAGGTGGCCTGGCCCTCGGTGCTGCCCAAGTGCCGGAAAGAGGCGAGAAGCGGACGGTGAGAGAGAGAGGGTTTTTATGAGGGGCGCAGCGGCGAGGGCGAGTGTCAGACTGAGCGGCGTGCTGCCTGCTGTAGGCCCATCTCAGTCAACCCTGTGCACTAATGCACTTATGTTTAAAACACACACACACACACACACACACACACACACACACACAAGCTCATTATTAAAAAAAAAAAAAAAAAAACTAAAACAAAAAAAATATCCTGTTTACAATGGAAAGCTATTTAAAAGCTAATAAGCTAACTTGGATGTACTTCATGCTTTCTTCTGAACCAGTGAATTGACGCCTAGGAGAAGCGAAGCGTGGCCCACTCTTTCTCTTTTGTGATTTTTTACATTTCTTTTTTTAATAGCTTTATTCTGGCGTCTCATTTCCTCCAAACAGCACTAGTTATAGGATTTCAATCATTATTACCTCTTAATGTTGCCCAACCTTATAAACACCAGAATTGATCCAATACCCACAGTTATATAGTTTTATTTATATATATAGAGAGAGAGATAGATAGATAGATATGTACGTATTTACAGGCTAGTTAATGTCAAATTAAACTACAGTGCATAAAACAAACTCCGTCAGTGTGTTTTATTAAATTGCTTTATTATAGCATGTCTGTTTTATTTTTCTCTCTCCCAGGGAAAGCCGAGTTGCACGGAAAGGTGATCGAGGTTGATTATTCCGTTCCCAAAAAATTAAGGTAAATTCATATTCATGCAGATATGAAGATTTCTCAATCACTTTATAATTATGTGCTCGTTTATTTTTTTTATTGTGTGTGCACGAGTAGGCCTGCTCGTTCTTGTTTGTCCAAAATGCTCCCATTATGTAACGGGGAAAAATGTTGTTTACGATGTTGCTTTTTCATGCATGTGGTTTAAAAAAAAAAGCAAAAAAAAAAAATCAGGGCTTGGCAAAATTGGTTACCTTTCTACATAACCGACTAGCTTATGCAGCTTTATAACCTGGGTTCGTAACCTGGGTTACATTGTTTATGGTTTGGAAATCACACTAACACTAGTACTTAGTAACACTTCCTGTGGAAGTAGCCATCTTTCACTACAATCTCCACACACATACAACTGGCTTGCTTGGGTGAGGTGGGGTTAGATGGAAGCCAGTCAGTCACTGATGCTTTTAGGGAAAAAATAATAATAATTCGATTTTTTTTGAAGTAGTATTCTCGATTTTTCCTTATACATGGTTGAGACTGAAGAACAAAGCCGCCTCGCTCAGCTCCAGGCCTTTTTTTGTTTGTTTGTTTGAACGTTTGAAACGTTGTATCAAAATAATTGACACGTCTCCGCGGTCAGAACTGTGTGCAAAAATTCCTAAAAAGCGCAATTCTAATTTTGACCTTCCTGCGTATTAAAGGCAAAACTAAAACACGCACGCGCACACACACTGTGGCCTGAACTGTACCACGTGACAACCTTTACATTCCTCGCGCGCCCGCCCGGCCTATGGAAAAAGCCGTAGGAAAACAGAACGTTGGGATTGCCATGGCGACGTCCAAAACCGCCCAGCACACTAGCCTACTAAACAGCGTGTCAGAAAATAGTACCTGTGGCTAGCGGAGTTGCTATAGGCTGCGTACTGTTTAGTATGCTAGTATTCCAAGGGTTTTAAAAATTGAGTGAATGTGTGGCCGTACCTCAAGGCCTACATTCTTTTTTTTTTTTTTTACTGCGCCGTTTCTTTTTTTCGTATTAGTGTGTCGTAATTGGAGACGGGGACGCAAATATGACTGACTGCTGAAAGACAGACAGGGAAAGGGTTGCCATTTTCTGGTGTAGTCAGACGAAAATCATTAAGGCCCAAGCCGAGAACTTCCTGAAGCAGAGCCAAATCAGTTCTCGGAAAAGCTAGCATTATGAAGGAAGGAAGGTAAATTCATGGAGTTAGATTACACCTCGAGAGAGAGAGAGAGAAACAAACAAACGTTGTTTGCAATATACGTCCTTAATTGCAGTGTAGGCTAGAGTAAACTGTCAGGAATGGTTTGTCATATAAAGAGAGAGAGAGAGAGAGCAGGCCTATAGCCGTGTGGAGAGCGGAGGGAGGCGACGCATAGGAAGGGGAAAAAACAGCGGAGAATCCATGTTGTGTAGGCAACGGCGTTCTTAACGTATTTAACCGTCATGTGTATGTCGCTTAGTCAGCTAAGGAAAAAGAATACGCCGCGTGCGTAACGTTTATTTCCACAGACTATTAGCTTATTAGCTTAACTGATTATTAAACACAAATTCAGTTTTATTTACGTAGCGATTTTAATAATACTCAGTGTCGCAAAGTAGCTTTATATATGTTTGATAAATGTAAGGAAATGTGTATAAATTATAATCATCAGTTTGTCTCCGCGTTGCTTTGTGTTTCCCCACAGAAAACACGTCAATACAAAGTTTTATATGAATTAATTCCTTATCAAAGATAAACACACAGCATTTCAACCCTAAACCTAAAGGTTTCTGAAAATCAAGTCAGATTAAATGATATTACTCAGTCCTGTGTGTTGTACACGCTGATGTTAAATAAGCGATGAGATGAGGTAAATCTCTATTAAAATAAGTAAAATATTAATAAAGATTTATCTTATCATATATATATATTTTCGTTTATGATGTGAAATATCGGTGCAAACGTAACGCCATCTTTAAAGCTTATAAATCTGTATTATCTATTCAGGATTTATTAAAATCTTGTATTCAGCGCTATATAAAGCTGGAGCAGATGTTTTATCTAAAAATAGTAAGCACTAAATTTTAATCTCAATGTTAATAATAATTAGTAGAATATCATTAAATTCATGGGAGATCCACAATGTCGTCTTTGAAAGTGTTTTAATTTTTTAAAAGGTCAATATTGTGTGTGTGTGTGTGTGTGTGTGTGTGTGTGTATATATATATATATATATATATATATATATATAAAAATTTCTGTAATATAAAAGTTTTTATAAATAGGTTACAAAAAAAACATATTCCCAGATATAATTATAAAAATAATATAGTAATAATATAATAATACACATATCTATAATTTTTAAGAATTATATACAAAAAACAATTGTCGCCTAAACCTTTGGTCATTGATCGATTTTAGCGTTTCTGTAACATAGATAAATAGCATTTAATTTATTTTAATTACAGACAGATTTTAGTGATTCATAAAAAATACCAGGCAGACGGCAGCGATCACTGATTTAGCATTTAGCACTTATCTAACCGTCGCATTAGTTCACCACCTGCTGTGTTTGGATCTCCGTAGAAACTCTTAAGATTATGTCAAAAAGTTCATTTACTCCGAGTCAGAAGGTTGCTCGCTCAGCTCAGGACTTGTTTACACTGGCAGTATATCAGTTGTTTTTTATTTTCAAGGTTACACTCAAAGAGAGTAATTGCTCTATGTTGCTTTACAAGGACAAATAAATGCGGTTAAAACAAACCTCCAAATAAATTTTTTAAGAATTCATCGTGCTCCTTTCACTGAAACAGGGAAATAATCCTGCGGTTATTCAATTGTTGCTGCGTGAATCATTTACAAAAAACTGTTGCTAGTTGTGTAATTAAAATGGTTAGGGGAGATCTTTTGCATTTAAGCAGAGCTGTTTATTATGGTGTATGTTAAGCATTTTATTATATAGATATAGTTTATTATATCGTAGCATTCATCTCAAAATGTATTTTCAACCTAATCCTAAATCAGGATTAGTGATTGTTTTGTTTGTTTCCTTTTGAATGAGCCTATAAATGAAAAAAAGTACGGTTTAATCGTTCACGTCATTCTCTTTCGTTCTCGTAGGCTGTGTATCCGATTTTATTATATTTTTTGGTTATGTTTTTATTTATTGATTTGGATTCTATTAGCCTTGTACACTCAGCTGAATTGAATCCATCTATTTAGTCAATTGCTATGCTTTAGTAATTAGATTTGCGCTCTGGTTTGATTTAACCGCAGCAGTGTAACGCAGAGGACCGAATTCTGAAATTGGAGTTTAAACCAGAGCGGGTGACAGAATCGTTAAGCTCGTCATTAACCGGGCGTCGTGTCCGTTCAGACACGTGGCCTCTCGGATTCTCTGGGTGCTCAGATATCTGATTGCAGTTTATTTTTATTCATCAATATGTATCTGGTGCCATAAAAAAAAAAAAAAAAGTGGTTTGTTTTCTGGCAGAAAAAAAAATGTAGCCAAATTCGGGTAAATCCCCCACGCCTGGCTAGTTAACCATTGAAACAAGCGACCTATAGCGCTATCTTAGATCAACACTAAAGACACATCTCATCCTTTTAAATACAACATTGTTTCCATCTTAAATGGCAAGTATAATTTGAAGAGAAGACTAATGTGACAGTGCCGTTGCTGTTTATTATCGGTAGTTCCTCCTCTTCCTTCTTTCACAGCAGCAGCCTGGCGAGCCGCTCTCTCTCAATCTGGACTATTTTAAAATTTCGACTCTTTGCTATAAAATCATCACGCCGCTGACACTCAAGCTTTGTCCCTCACCCCTTTTTTTTCTTTTTTTTTTTTTCTTCATGCACTAGGAAAAATGGTATGTGTGTGGGGTGGGGGTTGTGTTTTGTTAAGAAGATTTTAGTTTTTGATGATTTTAGAGATCAGTTTTACTTCACATCCTCGACTGGAAGAGGAGAGAAAGAGAGGGAACGAAAGAGAAAAAGAGAATGCGAAAGGAAGAGAGAAATGGAGAGAAAGAGATGCTGATAGTATAAAGAGATCAATAAAAAAAAGAGAGAGAAGGAGACAGCAGAGACACTATTATATGGAAGTCAGATTTGGAGAGAGAGAGAGAGAGAGATCGACAGGGGCAGCGGCAGTTGATAAGCTGTGTTAAGAAACAGTCCGCTTGGTAGAGAGAGAGAGTAAGCTGTTTTACAGAACGAGAGAAAGAGAGAGAGAGAGAGACATGAGCCACACTGTGCCGCTGTGTTCGGTGGATCCGGTCCAAGCAGCTCAACTCCGTCTGACTGTGCCGTTTACTCTGACAGCAGGTTGACAGATGGCACGTGGTGTGTGGTGCGCACCCAGAGCCCGTCGCTTGCTCTCTTCGCTGTCCCGCCGACACCACGCCGGTGCCTTCTTAAAAAAACCCGCCTGTGCCCGTTCGCACCGGTTCCAGAGCCGAGTCGGCTCCCGACCACGTGGACGGCGCGACCCAGCTTCAGAAAGTGAAACGTCTCGCTTTCAGAAACTGTCACAACACCGCATAGTACATCCATACTTTAAGTTCTTCATCGCTCAGTGATGATAACACAGCAGGATCTCTGACGGCTTCCCCAACGTCAGTGGAGGATGCTTGATTTTATATGAATTGAGAAAATGTCTCGATTACACACATACAGAACAAGATAAACATTCAGTTTAGGAAACGAACTAATATAACATCCAGAAAGAAAGAAAAAGAAATCATGTTGCGAATATGATCCTCCTTATCTTCTGTGATAAAATCAATGGCCTTGAGTGGTTTCATGCTTTTGTAAAAAATTTTAATAAAAAAAAAATCCAGCGATTGATAAATTATTACATTTATTATGAATAATAACTGCAATCTTCTACCACACACACACACACACACACACAGAGCGTAGTCCGTTGACAGTATGCAAGCGACACGAAGGACAAAAGCGAGTGTATTCACGGACCAAAAAAAATGTTGGAAGTATAATCGTTTCAATAGCGGTTTAATATCCAGTGCTACATTTTAGCCATATGTACAGAATACGTATTTTGTTCCTAGGTTTTATTATAAATTACCTGCAGCAACAAAAGTTTACTCTCGGCGTTTTTAGGTAAAAGAATAAAAAAAAAACACATCACGTCATTTAGCCCCTACTGTAGACACAGCACAGAGTTATTGTTCCAGACAAGGCTGATGCTCAAGGTGACAGATCGATCCTCTGACTGCTTTCTTTACTTAAAAAAAAAAAAAACCTGAAAGAAATCTTTATTTATTTTTTTCGTCACACCAATACAGCATTAACGAAAGAACAAAAGAAACATTGTTATTTTTTAAATTATTATTTGGAAAAAGAAAGGTGTGTTGTCATGGTTTTAATGAGACTCATGGCGTTACAGTTTCACATTAATTCCCATCAAGTTCATTTCAAACCCTTTGCTCGTCTTTCTGTATGAAATTTAGCAGCTTCTATGCCGGTTATCTTTAAAAGAACCTGTCGCTCTTTGTTCGCATGTGTGTATTTTTATTTATTTTTTTTAATGTCGCTCATGTAAATAGCCCGAGCTGCTTGAATTGCTGCCATGGCGATGGACTCATCTCTCTCTCTCTCTCTCTCTCTCTCTCTCTCTCTGTCCTCCACCCAAGCTTCATCCTCACTGGTTCCTTCAAAGCTTTTTCTACTTTAACTAGAATTGTTTCTTAAGCCTAGTCAGTTCCTTATTATAAAAAAAAAAAAAAAGATTTTCCAGGATTTATTTATTTAACATCATGAAAAAAATTGCTCGTTGGGTCCGCGCAGATGTAAACATCAGGACGCGGTATTATTCGATATGAGGCTTTTTATGTCTTTCTGAAAGGAAGGTGATTAACGCTAGGATGGACGCAGGTCAGTCGTGTGTGTGTGTGTGTGTGTGTGTGTGTGTGTGTGTGTGTGTGTGTGTGCGCGCGTGTGCGCGCGTACCCAGATGCAGCCATATCAGACTGGTGGTGTGAATGAGATCCTGGTTCCGTCATCTCGTGTCATCTGATTCGTTGGAATTCTATCACTGAGCACATGGTGTATGAGGAACTGCCAGGGAGAACAGCAGATGCGTGCTTCACACACACACACACACACACATAGGGATCAATCTCAGACCCTAAGCTAAATCGTTGAACAACATACGCTTAAAGGTGGACTCGAGTATTTTTCAACCAGACGTCTATCCACTGCATCTGTAACGTGTGTGTGTGTGTGATTGGTGCAGGCAGAAGCATTAATATGCTTCCCTGCGATGAAAAAAAATAATAATAAAATAACTCGTATGTGTGCGATAACAGTATAATGGACGCCTTTTTAATATAAAAATGAGTTTTCATTTCAAAGTTTTATCAACTACTGCAGTGAAAAAAAAGAAATCAATCCCGTTATGTATTTCTACATTCCTGACGGCCCGTGCAGCATCACCACACACAATTAACTCATAATCATGAAATAAATTCAACACCTCAGGCTTCAGAAAGCACATCCTGGATCTTTGACTCCATCCTCTTCTCAGTACAGAGAAACACATCGTCACCGTCACCCGTGACGCTCACACACGTTCTGCCCGAGATGGAGATTAGGACGGTGTATTCCTTTAACAGGGGGCAGATCCCTGATACACCGTGTTTTCAGTTGTGTGTTCCAGCGTGCCGTCAACAAATGTGTGTCGACTGATAACAGGTTAGTGCCGAGTGTGAAACGAGTGTCTCTGTGTGTGTGTGTGTGTGTGTGTGTGTGTGGTGCACAATAGGACAGCTGTGCTTGTTCGGTTTCTTGGGGTTGAACTGGTTCGCTTTTAAATACCTGTGTGAAAGAGAAAGAGAGAAATTTCAGTCTGACTAGTTTTCATAGATGTGAGTCCGGCATTTGCTAAAATGTTTTGGGTGGCGGAAATTATTTCACGAGATCTCTTGTGATGGTACAAATTGTTCAATTCACGATTTAGCTCATAGGGTTTCATTCGTTCTGTTTAGATTCCAGAAGGAGATCACAATGTCTTCAGGACAGAGGAGTTCAGAGCTTCAGGTTTCACAGCAACATTACAAAAAACAAAAAATCTTTTTTAATTAAAGTGTATTCGAGGGAATTACTGTTTAAATTTATATCTGATCTAATGTAAGTGATATGTGTGGCTGGGCTCATAGATGATCTTTAACATTAAACTGATAAAACAAACAAACAAATAAATAAATAAATAACTTATTGATTATTCTTTAATCCCCCCCCCAGCCTTGTTGTTAACTGTTTTCCAATAATATCACCATACAGTGTGTTTTATTCTTTACGTATGACCGTTCTCTCTCTCTCTGAGGTGAATTTCTCCAGCTCAATCTTCCATTCATATTTTCTGGCCTGAAAGACGATACTGCACTTGACTCAGGCCTCGGAATCGCATCATTTCCGACCCACAAAGTGTTAGAAAGCATTTTCCTCCTCATCCTAGCATCATCAAGCAAGCCAGCTATGCTTTTTAATGGTTACCCTCCCCGACTCAATCGATATGTCTTTATGTTGATTGTTGATCTAAATAATCGTGTCTGTACGGTATCTACGGTATAAAGTTAACAAGCGCTGCCTTGTTTACTGATCATGCTGTGAGCATCAATGCCGCCGACTGTAGGAAGTTAAAGGGTTCTGTCCGTTCGAGTTCTAAAGGAAAAAAAGGTGCGTGTTTGTGGCAGTTTAGTGGTTTCATTGTAGATGCGCTTCACCTCCTAGGCAGCAGAGGGCGCTGCTGGTTTTATAATAAACTAATTTACCGTCTACCTAAGACAAAGCATCAACAAGCCATAATGTTTAAATGTCATTTCAGTGATACGCAGAGTGCCCTCATATTATTTTATTGGATTTTAATTGCAGTACTGATATTATATTGTTTTTACGTACAATTGTGGTCGTAGTATGTTTCACCGTATTTATGGCTCCGCTCTCCATCTTCATGGTTGTGTGCCATATAAAGCAGCAGCAGTGGCACTAGCAGCGCTCCTTCCTCCTGCATATCTCCTTCACTCACTGACGGTCAAGGCTGAATGCCATGTGCAGTTGTCTCCGCTTTAAAGCCTCCACATTTCCGCCATGAATCATTTGCCTTAAATGACCCGAACGATACTATAGCAGCCACCTGTCGCACGACGGCGTGAACAAACGCACATAAAAACTTATAGGCGCACCGTTTTCCTCCCCTTGCCAGCAAACATTCAGTTTTTAATGACCTTTTTTTTTTTTTTCTCCCTGAGTGTAAACCTTGTACTTGTAAAAATAAAAAAAGTGGTATTTTTATTATTATTATTTAAAAAATACGCTGCACTGGAGTCGTGGTAGCCGAAAATCAAACGTTGTTGTAGTTATAGGATTTGTATACTATGCTAAGTTCGTTAACGCTAAGGTGTTGATTAATTTCCGTTTTTTACTTCGTTTATAGGGACTCGTACAGCAGACGCTCGGGACAATCAAAGACAACGTTGTTGTTTAATAAAGAGGAACATATAAGACATGAGATTTTCGGGTTAGGAAACATTTATTTAACATTTATGGACGAGTCTTCGGGGTGTAAAAGTGAGTCATTTTTCCATCACAGGGAAAAGTTTTTTAGAATCGCAGCTTTTGCGGCTTCGGCTTCTCACGAGCTCAGAGACGTCTAACAACATTAAACAGGACTAGAAACAGTAAAAAAAAAAACAGGTATGAATTACCATTAAACAACAATAACAACAACAAAAATTTAATTTGGAAGTCATTGTGGTATAAGAGGAATCGGTACATGCGGTTGTAGGAAAACAATCCACCACTATAGAATTTCCTGTAACAGCAACTGTGTTTTATTGCTCACTTAAGTTAACTGAGTCATCAGCCTACTTAAATTTCTTAATTTGTTATATTGCTATTAACAGGATTCGGAAGGCAGAGTAAGAAGAGGCTCGACGGTCACTTCACCGTGTGTGTTGATGTACAATTCCACCAGCACAATGCTCCTATAGTCCTATACTGGCTTTATACCCCGAAGCCATTGGCTTAAGGAGGGCTCTGCGGTTGCTATGGTAACCCCTTAGCCGATGCCCGATGCTGCGATGTGTGTGTGTATAGGTGTGTAGTGTTTTTGCGAGAGGCAGGTACAGTATCCGTGGAACGTGTAACCTTACATGGCAGGGAAACTGAAAGAGGTGACGGCGCTCGTGTGTGAAATTGAGGTTCGGAAAGGAAGAAGATGAGAGAGACAGGGAACGTCGTCGCTGATGAACAGGTTTCGGGGACTGGATTGTGCATGCTGAGCCAGTTAGAATTTATGTAAGCATTAAAACATATTAGATTCTTTTTTTACACCGGCATAGCTCGGGCTGAGACGAGGAAAAAAAAAAAGATAGAATGTAAAGAGAAAAAGGCAAAGAAAATAGTGAAGAGGAGTGTGTGAGAAAGAAAGGAAAGGCGGGGGGCCGCTGCTGATTGGTCGGCGTTTAAGCCCCAGGTGGAATTAAAAACCCGACAGTGAAAGAAAAAAAAAAATCTCATAAGTGAAACCTAAATATTACAATATAACCGTAACATACAGATCAAAGCTGAATGTTTTCTGTTCAGACCACCTAAAAAAATCCATCAGCTTGATACGTCATGACTTCCACTAATTTCCATTTAGTACGGATGCTGCGCTCAAGACACTCCGTACAATCATTTATACATCACTCCGGTTTAGGTCTCAGAGAACCGAGCCGTGAAAATTAAATTAACCTAAAAGATTTTTTTTTTTTTTAGTACGTGTAGAATGTGTCTGGTGTTGAGGATAGAGCTGAGTCTCTTTCCCACACACACACACACACACACACACACAATAGACTATTATTTTTCAGAGAACTGAGTATTGAAGTCTTTGGTTATAAACACACAAAATTATTTGCGAGAAAAATGGTTCATTTTTAATGCTTTTTAAAAATTTATTTTTATATGAATGACAAAACAAGGCCGTAAGAGCTATAGTTGATGAATCATCGAGAACTGCATTGACACCCCATTGACACACATCATACGAGTGTAGCGAGTGATGAATAGAATCAACGTTTCTACGATCGTAAATGTCTAACAAAAAAAAATGTAATATAAAATTTATAGCATAAAACATGAACGGTCTTTTTTCCAGTTTCCACCTGTCTAGCCTCGGATTCCCGCGCCGTGGTCTTGTTTTGCATCTCAGACTTGTGCGTTCTGAGATGCATTTCCATTCGTACTGTACACGGTGCACATGTTCTTTTCATTGCTGTAGTCGTCCTGTCAGCTCTGCTCGGACCAGTTGAACATTATTCCCTGACCTCTCTCATCGACAAGGCGTTTCTGCCTGCAGAACTGCTGCACACTGGATGTTTTTTTTCTTTTGCTTTTTTCACCAATTCCAGAGAGTGTTGTGTGTGTGTGTGTGTGTGTGTGTGTGAGTGTGTGAGAAAAACCCAGGAGATCAGCAGTTTCACAAGCAGGCCAGTCACTGAGATCCTAATGTTTTTTTTTTTTTTTTTTTTTTTTTTCTGTTTTTTGTTCCACCGATTCTGCTGTTTGTTGTAAAGATTAACAGAAGCTCTTGACGTGTATCTCGCGTTGTGCCGCCGCTACACGATTGGCTGATTGGATAATTGCACGAGCGAGCAGGTGTACCGCAGCTCCTAATAAACCGTGTGTTCGTTTGAGGAGCTGTAAATAGAGATGTAGAGGTGGTTTGCTTGGTCGTTCTGTGGATTGTGGAGTTTCTCAGTAGTACTGCGAGTTGAGAGTTGAGGAAAACGGCGTGCGATTTAATTCTGGTTTTCCCGATTAAATAAATGATGAATAAATAAAGGTGTTACAGTCTTGAGGCGCTGCTGCAGGAAATCATGAGCTGGCTGTTTGTTTTCTTAAAGTGTGTTATATTTACAATCTGAAAAATTAACCTGATTAAGAAGCAGAAACATTTGGATTTGAAGCTTTGAGTGGAAAATTATTTTTTTTTTCTTCATTTGAGTAATAAATCTGGTTTATTCCCAAATTAGTTAAATGCAGTGGCGGCTGGTCAATAAGGGGCGCCGGGTTCGCCGCCCCCTTAAAGTTAGGCAGAGAAGAATGCTATTTTAACATGTAATTATTTAACATAATAATTATTTATTTTAATAATGAAATAAAGTCATTCAGTCACAATATTCCGCTGTATTGCTTAATATAATTTATTTACAATGAAAAAAAAAATCGAAACTGTATTACGTTCATTTGTGTTTGTGTACGCGGGGTGCCGGACAAACGAGTGTCTATGTAGGCATGTAAAGAGCTTGGACCAGATCGACCTGATCGTCTAATTAAGCAGCAGTCAAGTGATCACGGCCGAGCTTAAATTCTTATGGCTATTTACAGGCGATTATTATTAAATTATTAAAGTTTAATTTTAATTTTGAAAAAAATAAAAAATTGCACCAGCCGCCACTGGTTAAATATAAATTAATACTGATTAACATGCAGCCCTGTAAATAATTATATTTATATCGCACATGAAGAATATATGATTTGCACAAAAATGAGTGGATGATAATAATAATAATAATATGACCTTTTCAATCATTTTATTTAATCATCCAAAAGATTCTACGGTAATCTGGGACCGTTCCCTGGTCACAATTGTGTACTGTGCGGCCAAACGCTGACAACAACCGGTCAGAGTTCTGCAGGAGGAAAATAAAAAGAGAAGGAGACGGTCAGAAAGTGAAGGAGTGTAGGTTTCAGCCAAAGCTGTGAGGTATCAGTGGATTAAGGACACTAATCCTGGGTGGTGCTCCTCATCCTGAGGTTGTCAGCTGAGAATCAAGATTAATCAAGATCGTGTGCGTGGTTGCGTATGTATGTATGTATGTATGTGTGTGTGTGTGTGTGTGTGTGTGTGTGTGTGTGTGTGTGGTTGTGGGTGTGAGTGTGTAAGAGCGTTTCAGTTTATGCCTTTTTTAAAATGTCAACTCTCTTTGGCCAGCTGGGTAAATGAGCCTCTGATATATGACAATAATAGAACACACACACACACACACACACACACACATATGCACTAAAGTATGCTCAACATAGCATAAATGTGAATAGTTAAAAAATTTAAATCTGAATTATTGTGTCAAAAATGCTGTACTGCAGCTGAAAGAGTCTGTGTGTGTTCACACCTTTCATGATGCACCGTTATGGGAAAATAATCAACGATGAGATGGTGTGAGCAACAGTTTTCTCACAGCAGGACATCCTGAAGTGCCACAATTTGTTTTTTAATGGATTTTGCTTTTCAAGAATTGTTAGAACAAAAAGGATGAGTCTTTTTTTTTTTTTTTTTTTCCCCCCTTTTCAAATCTGTTTATAATTGCAGGTAATGTCGGGGAAAGCCCATGGAGCAAGTTAGTTCCTGTTATCACTTGTGTCAATACAGCTGTAAACAGTCATTCCTTCATCATCCTCTTTTTGTTTCTTTTTCATTTTCTCGAATAGCCTGCAAAGCCAGGAGAAACAATGATCAACACCCTTCAACCAATCAGAATCAATTTTTCCTTTTTTTTCCCAAAGCAATAGTTTTATCTTTTCCAAATATAAATATAATTAAATGATATTTTAGTAATAAACCGAAAAAAAAAAAAAAAACATGAACATTTCCAGTTTAGACATCTCTATTTTTCCACCTGAGTGTCCAAATATTCATTTCCACGCTCTGAATAACCTTAAGCTACACAATCTCATTTTAAAATAAATACTTAAAAAAAAAAAAAAATTACAGGCCCAGGGTGAATTTAGACATTTAGATTCAAAGCAGAACTATATTTATCATCGACATCACATCCAGCTTTCCAAAAAGAAGACAGAATGACAACAAATCGCGCCGAGGGGAAAAAGTGATTCCAGTTATCCAACATGGCCGCCCCCATAATGTTCCGGTGTTCGGTTACACTGTGAAGTTCGGCTCATAGGGTTTTTTTCTTTTTCTTCTCTCTTTTTTTTTTTCATAAACAACAGGAAGTCACACTCTGTCCTAAACCACACCACCACTGTGTGTGCCTGTGTATGAACTAGATGTTCTCTGAGGCAGATATTTACAAATTAATTTATATATAATGGAAGCAGACTTGCTAAAATTTAGTACATTATAGTTGTAGTACAAGTGCAAAAATTTTAAAAAAGGCAAATATCTATAATTGGGTTTTATCATATAGCATAGTATTTATCATGAGCAGTGCTAAAATATCATTATCACAGCATTTTTTTAAAGCAGTGTTTACACTCATGAGGGAGAGAGAGCACCTAAGGACAGCCGTCTACTATGAGTTCTTAGTTAGGATTAATCCCGAATAGTGAGACTTAAATGATATTTGTGCCATTAGGATTTTGCAAATCTGCTGTTTTATGAATGAAACAAAATTTCAGAAAGTAAAAGGTACAGATTCACATTCATCATCTAAAAAATTCATTCTCACCATCAGGCCAAAAATTGTTTCTATTAAATTAATTATTACATTTGATTCTGTTATTTTGTCTTTCTACTATAATTTAAAAAATATGATAAAATATATAAGTACATTTTTGTACATCTTTTCAAACAAAAACTTTTTTGTTGTTGTTGTTCAATTCAGTGAAGTCGGATCTCGTTCAAATTTAAAATAAAACATTTTAATATAAACCTGCAATTCTCATTCAATTAAAACAAATGACAGATATGATCGTTAGTCAGTGAATAAATACACAATACTACAAAATCATTATAATATTATAAGCCATAAGTTATTATATTAGTCAGTGGAAAGCTGATTCATATTGGAGGCATGCTGTAATGTCGTTGTGTTTGGTGATTATTTGAGCCGGCGTGTAAGGACATGAAGTGTTCGTTACGCCTTTATTTAAGGTTGCATATACTGTACATTACTGCACAGTGAAATTATTTCCTTGGCACGATACGGTGCCCCTGGAGCAGACGGGGTTGAGGCCGTTGCTCAAGGGACCAGCAGTGGTCCAGATTGGTGGAGCTGGGGCTTCTACTACTTGTTTATTACACTAAATAGACAAGTATAATATATTGCTATTA
>JAQMYG010000010.1:9182331-9195502 GCA_030014215.1 Clariallabes teugelsi
ATATATAAAAGAACT
Organism: Clariallabes teugelsi; assembly: GCA_030014215.1. Classification (NCBI taxonomy): domain Eukaryota; kingdom Metazoa; phylum Chordata; class Actinopteri; order Siluriformes; family Clariidae; genus Clariallabes; species Clariallabes teugelsi. Next base: position 9,182,347 of record JAQMYG010000010.1, read on the forward strand.
GTTTAAAGTTGTGCACAAGTCTGAATTTTTATGAAAGACATAAGTAAAAACAATAAGGTTGTTTTGATACAATAAACTGCTGAACATGTCATCTTTCACCGACCACTTCTTCTTCTTCTACTTATATTCATTATTATTATTATTATTATTATTACTATTACTGCTACTACTATTACTACTAGAGCTACTACACTATTTCCACAACTATATTCAACACTTTACTGTGGTTAATATTACTGAGGGTTGATATTCATATTACTGAGGGTAGGATTCATATTAATCACAGGTACATGTTTGTATATTACCGTATATCAATTTCGCAAAGGCCAGTATTGAGCAGTAATTACACAAACATGATCTATCCAGCCCTAATGCCTAGTAAATACTGATTATGATTCAGGCACATAATACTTCTTCTTTTATTAATAAAAAATAATAATTTGATCAGATCATGATTATCTATTAGATAATTAGAAATTATTATTAATAATTTGATAATTAGAAATTAGATTATCTGTATAGATATTAGAGCACACAGTCATGTGTTTCCATATTAATATAAACTAACTCACTTTATTAGAAAAATTCAAATTTTCAGTGATGCAACGGAAAAATGTTTTGTGTATATACAAATGTAGTAATATAGAAATGTTAATATAGAAATGTATACATATTCTATAATATATATATATAAAGTGTATATTTACTTCAAACTAAATGATCCATGTAGTTTGCAGTCATCCACGTCTCTTTTCAGGGGTAAAAATGGTGTCCAGAAACTTTTTAAAAAATTAAATGTTACTTAGAAAGATCTCTTGTATTTGGAATGGCCGTGGTGGTGTGTGTCAGCGATTGTTGGATAGCCACTAGCAAGCTGAGCAGATTAAATATTGTAGTTAATGCCCGATGAGTGACTAAAACGGATCTCCACTTGCATTTTAATAGCCGGAAAAAAAATAACATTAGCAGAATAATACAGAGTACAGTAGGTGATTCTCCAGGTGCTGTGATTCAAGACTATTTTAATCACCCGAAGTTTATTTTCATTTCTTTATAATCGGAAAGCAGCATGTAGAGTAGGATAGTTGTGTTTCCAGATTGACTACTAGCTTCACATGGAAATGTACTACGCTGGGCATACTTTATATTCATATTTTAAATTAGTGAATATTTTAATAATATTTTTAGTTAAACATGTAAAGATATCCTATCCTATATTGTTGAAAATATTGTACTGAAATAATATAATGAAAATAATGTAATAAGAAGTGGTATAAAATAAGTATATAAAAGAAAAAAATTAAGGAATAAATGAAAGTGTCAGTTTCACACTCATAAGTGCGTATTAAAAAAATGTACCTCTGCTGAATTTTGTAGATGAACTATTGATTTTTTTCAAGGATGATTTTTCAACAATAAAACGGCGCTTTTCATTTACATTTCAAATGAGCATATCTGGTGAGCTGACTGCGATGAAACAAAGCCTATGTGTCACCTTAAGCTCGGACAAACACACCTGTTCTATAAAAATCCCCAAAACCATCTTGATTTGTTGATTATTGTTAATTGATTTCTTGATTATTTATTCGCGAATATCTTCAATGTACGGACGCGCCAACTTCATACGCTTTTATTACATGTATAGAAGATAAAGTTGAATGTACAGTATACAGATGCCGAGTACACCCATGAACCCCAGCCTTATCAATGCAAATTACTGTGTCGTAATATTTTATAATAATAACTGTCAGTGGCTTTGAACTGTGAACTGCCTGTGAGTTGTAACGGCAGCTAGAAGAGATATGGCATCGAATGTTTCGATTTTGTTCCACAACATTTATTGCTCAATAACAGTATTTCTGAACTTTAGTTGCTTCCACCGCTTTTCTGCGCAACGCCGTACAATGAGGGCACTCGATAAGAGCGCTGACTGCGTCTTATAATCCCAATCCCTGTCAGATTAAGGGAAGAACCACGTGGCTCCGTCTTCAGAATAGCCCTGAGGATCCTGTAAGCGTAACAACTCGGTGTGAGCCACCGTTAGAGCTACAACCCTGTGGAATTTACCTTCTGCTTTTCTCCTTTTAGTCTCCCCATTCTTTCTCTCTCTCTCTCTCTCTCTCTCTCTCTCTCTCTCTCTCTCTCTCTCTGTGTCTCATGCTCGACTGGTTGTTCCGGTAGTTGTGAAGGCGTGGTCGGATCGGGTTCAGTTTCTGATCCCCTGCGCTACCGGACTGATCTCAGTTTGGCACGGATGACGAATGGGAGCTGTAGCTTACAGTATGCTTACAGCAGGAATTTACTAAACTGTGCGAAGGTGCATCTGGTCTGCATCAAGCCACAGCGTAGAACAGGTACCCGACTCTCAGGTCTTGATACAGTGGGGTATTTTTGATCCGATTTCGGCTGTGCAAGCGCTGAAGGAAGTGTCTTTAAAGGAAAGCGGCGTGTTTGTTTAACTGTTTTTTATTGAATTTGAAGTATTTATCATCGTACAGCTTTATACAGTGCTTGTTAGGGTTTTAATTTGATTGATCAGAAACTGTTGTGTAAATTATCATTACTAGATACTAATTGAACTGAACAGTATTTTTTTTTTTCAATTGGTACCGTATGGTACCGTAGATGCGGATATAATTTAGAGCTAAATATAATTTTTTTCCCATCATATTTTGCTTCCTAAGAGCCAGACATACTTGTATTTTTAATGAAAAATGTCTTGAGGATCTTGAAGGTCTCTAATTTTCAGTCCAGTCCTTTTTTTTTTTTTTGTTAATGCCACACAGTGAGCTATAAATCATTCAGGCATTAGAAAAAAACATCTAACTTAAGGAATGTACCAGTGAGTAACAGGTGCAGTTGATGACAGATGATCAGTCTGGTGGTGATTAGTATACTGGTGATGCTGAATGCTGAGTGTTTGGAACAGACGAGAGGGGAAACGAGGTTGCTGCTGAGGTTGTTACATGAACGACCGATTTTTAAACCTGATGCAGTAAAACATCTGTTCCTGTTTCTTTTTCATTTAATCCACATCATTCAAATCAATTTAATTTCATTTGATGAAACCATGGGTGTCAAGACTTTTGCACAGTACTGTATGTTACATTGGACCATAAATTAGAAAATCAAGGTTGTTAGGCTGATCATTTCCTGGCATCCTTGTCTCTTGAAGAGCTCGAGGATCTGCTCGGATTTAATACTGAAAACAAACGAATCGAGTGCCACTCTAAACAAAGTCATTAGCAGTTAATACAATACGAGTACCTCCACTCATATCCGCATTAAGAAGCATTATGTATTCAACTAACCATAGCGAAATGCTACAATGCATGCTAGGCCACTTTATTAGGCACATTCATGCCAGCCAGTCGTGTCGCAGCAGTGCAATGCAATAAAAGCAAGGTTCAAGAACTGCTGTTAATATTCACATCAAACATCAGAAAAGGGAACAACTGGATCTCGGTTCCTTTGTGGCATGGTTGCTTGTTCCATATATATATTTATATATATATATATATATATATTTTTTTTTTTGTTTTTTTTTTTTTTGATGATGGTGTTGGTGTTAGTGTTTCAGAAACTACTGCAATTTTTCTCTTGGGTTTTTAAAAAGAATGGTGCAAAAAGCAAAAAGGAAACAGAGAGAGTGGTAGTTCTGTGGGTTCGAATGCCTTGTTGATGAGAGCCATCAGAGGAGGCTGGCCAGGATAGTTCATGCTGTCAGGAAGTCTATGGTACTGTAGCTCAAAAAAAAAAAAAACCCACTCTTTACAATCCTGGTGAGCAGTAAAGCATCTTAACAATTTAAACCTTCAAGCCGGGATACAATAGCAGAAGAGTTGAACATTGGGTTCCACTCCTGTCTGAAAGCAACAGGAATCTGAGTCTGCAGTAGGGTACAGCGTCACCCAAACTGGACAATTGAAGACCAATCCGGTCTTCAGGCTTTTCTGCTTCCCATGGTTGTAAAGGGTGTTGGTTTACAGTAAGTAGGTGGTGAGAATACGTTGCTTCTGTATTTTTTAATTTTGATACATAATAGGATGGTGTCTATTATGTCTATCCAGGGTGGTTGGATGGGGTTTGTCCGACGCGCCACATGGATGCCCGGTTGGATTGGGATTTTGGGAGATAGGAGGCCACGTCGGTGGCTTTGCGCTCTTTGCCTACTGACCCCCGTGTCCAGCGAGCTGTGGTGCACTGGGTGTTCTTTAGGGATGGGACTCATCTGGGACCACCCAATATGAGAATATTACCATAACTGGGTGCCACTGGTGGCTCAGTGGTAGGTGTTTCGCCTGCCATCTGAAAGGCCCGGGTTCGATTCCCAGCCAGTGGATACAGTGCCAGTCCCAAGCCCGGGTAAAATGGGAGGATTGCGTCAGGAAGGGCATCCGACGTAAAAACATGCCAAGTTTGTTTGGCGACCCCTTGCGGGGGAAGCAGCCGAAATACCACCACCATAACTAGGTGCCAGTTATTACAATACCTAGGTGCCAAATTGATTTGTATTTTCCACCCAATCTCTACCTTCTATCAAAGCCTGCAATTACTTATTAGTTTTACTGTGGGATCGGACTAGACGGGCTGGCGTTTCGTCCCCCGCGGGCATGGCTGAGCTTCGGATGCCCATGCTCCTGTCTACACCAGTTTCCTCATTTACAGACGGTGATAAGTGTTCAGTTCACCCGGCAGTGTTAAGTTAATGTGAAGTCACTCACAACCTACATTACAGTACGCACGTGAGTCGCATCATCTGTATAGTGTTATCCTTTTGCATAATCTTCACTTATGCCTAGATCAGCTAAATGTCTCGTTAATAACGGCCCTTTATTAGTTCATTACGCATTTAACAGAGCATGTAATGAGCACGCTTCTCTGTTCTCCGACGACGCGAAGATGTACACGAGCATTGCAGAATTATCTGCGACATCATTCTGCCATGCACTGTAGCTCTTCTACAACTTGATCAAAGCATGACATTCAGGGTGTGTGGGGAAATCACATTTAATTCACATCTTTTTTTTTTTTTGTTAAAGTGACCTGTTTAAAAAAAAAAAAAAAAAAAAAAAAAAAAAAAAAGTTAAATAAAACATTAATTCCATGTCGTTTCGGTAAAATGTATTTGTTTTCACAAAGCCGAGATGTCAAAATATATTATCGACAGGAAAAAATTTTTTGGGCTAAAACCTTTATTTATCTTTTTTTTTCTTCGTTTCTGGCTGTTTTCCAATTTATAGAAAATGCTCAGCACTGAAGAACTGAAGGAGGCCTGGATGTTGTTGTAAAATATCTCTAAAAACAGCAGACATAAGCCCCGCTGTGCAGTTGAGAACATTACAGTGCATTAACAGTAATTACTGTTTTGGAGTAAAAAAGCCGGTGACGTATAACTTCACTCTTTCTCTCTGTATATCCTGTTTGTTTGTTTTTTTTTTGTTTTTTTGATGCCGCCTCCATCTCCTCGCACCAAATCAATATGTGTAACTCTCTTGGTCAGCATATATCTCACTGTAATAGCGTTACCTGTTTCCACGCAGATCTGAGACAATGTCTGATCTAAATCTCACTGGGGACGCGATCAGTCTTTGGCGTGACGTAAAACTGATAAACTGATCTCGGGTCAGCGTTAAATCGTATGCATCCCAGCGACGTCTTCTCACTTTTTTGTTATATAAATATTAAGGCTTTTTTTATTAATTTTTTTTGGTGAGCACACTGAGAGGGGAAAAAAAATCTCATGTGTAATGAACGAGAGAGTGTAATGCAGCATGGATGAGTCATACTGTACTACACTACCATAGTGATACAGAGGCATACATACTTAAAAAAAAAAAAAAAAAAAAAGAGCTTTTTTTTCTTTGCTTTTGCAAAGCTTTACCGCAAATATGTAGTCAATTTATTAGTCTCTCTCGCTCCTTTTTGTTTTCGTTGTTGTTGTGACGGTTTGTCCATTAGTTCGTCCCCCACACCATATTTAGGGACATAGCAATTAGCAAGTCTCACCTGCGTAACACTGGCTAATGCTAATAGACCTCTCAGCTTACAATGCTAATCCACTATGCTTTCCCATGTCCTCCTGTCCAAGAATATATACATTCGTAATTGACCCATCCCGATTTTAAGAGACACTTAATGCTAACAGGACAGTTACCTTGGTCAAACCGACGCTCATACAAATGATAATGTCGCTAACAAAAGGCGAGGAGATTCAACATGCAAATGAGGAGAGATTGTACGCCGCTGCTTTATACGGCAGTAGAATGTTAATGGACTATAAAGTTAATAGACAAATTAGAGTGTAATCAGGACACTATGCTAGCTCGATTAAAAAAAATAAAATAAATACATTTAAAAAAAACTCTGCAACAAAGCCAGGATGTTGTTTGATTTGGAGCATCTCGACCTTCCGTCCTCATCTAAGTATATAAACTTTTGAGCTGTGGCAAATTTCTTTCCCATTCCATCAGGGTAAAGCAGTGTCCTTCGTATCACTGTTCTGTCTCAGTGAAATCGTCCATAATGGATCTGGAGCATCAAGTGGCCTTGTTAGTTACAGTGGGAAAAAAACTCCTAAGAGTGTCTGCTCGCTCTCTCTCTCTTGATCTCAATAGTGAGTTTGTCTGGAATGGATGTTGCATTCACATATTCACAATATATTTTTATACAAATATTGAACAAAATAAATCAATTGAAATTGATTCAAAATAATAATAAAAAAAAAAAAACAGGAAAGATCTCAAACGAAACTTGCAATTTAAACATATATATGCTCGTTCGTTTCCCGGCCAGACTCAATTCCCTTCCCTGTGTACATTGGGGTTTGCATGTTCTCCCCGTGCTTGGTGGGTTTCGTCTGGGTTCTCCGGTTTCCTCCCAGAGTCCAATGACATGCAGGTTAGGCTAATTGGCGTTCCCAAATTGCCCGTAGTGTGTGTGTTCTGCAATGGGTTGGTATTCTGTCCAGGGTGCCCCGCCCCTGAATACAGGATAAGCGCTATAGACAATGAATGAGATACAGTATGCTAGGGATGGGAATCACCACGGACTAGCCAATACAATATTATTACAATACCTAGGTGCCATGATTCTATAAGTCACGATTTACAATCACGGTTTTGTATAAGTTATATACAAACTAAGGAAATAATTCACGCCTACCATATAGGATTCTGTGCAGTGGTTTACAGCACACAACCGGCAGGGTTATAGAGGAAATGCAACGTTTTACCACCTCAAATGCAAACATGCATAGATAGATTTTGAATTGCCACATGTAAGAATCATGATATGTCACTGAATCAGATTTTCCCTCCATCTCTAGTGCAAATACAACTGTAATTTAATTTTGTTTAACCAGCAAACATTTAAAAATGACTGAAAATTTGGCAGCACACTGATTCTTAATTTCAATTCAAGCTTATTTTATCAACGATCTTCTGCTAGTTAAAATCATCTTAACACCATAAAGAAGAGATAATGAGACATTAGAGATGTTTGCTCTGTTGGATTACAGAGGAACAGTAGCGTTTTGCAAAAAACAAAAAATAATAAATTGTATATACACATGAATTGACACACAAATGTATCATGATACATAACTCAATCAAATTTTTCTTCCAATCTCTAATAAATGCTGTATACAATATACAATCGTATATTGTCGCACTACTACATTCACTGTGCACCGTATCACATTTCTATTACATGTGTTGTATAGAGATGTCACCATAAGTATAACCCGGGAATGTAAGCCTGATCGATGCTTGACAAACGAGAATTCTTACAGTTTCTAATGACAACAAATTATTTTTGATTACAGAAGAAAAGAAAAAAGTTTTGTAGCTCATGTAAACCTAAACTGATAAGCACTTCCTCTCTTGAGCATCTAGCACTGGTTATAGCCTTACCAGCGAAATTCTAAGTAACTGCATAGACTGCAAAGACCATAAAAATATAAGCATAGTTGACAGCTCCCACGTTCTACATATTTGTAAAGGTTAGAGAAGGTCCAATAAAGCAATATATGCTCAAGATAATAACAAAATACAGTAAGGAAAGAAAAAAAACATAGTGAAGGAAATGGCAGAAATAAGTACAGTAATGAATACAAAACGAAAATGAATATACAGACCAGGACAGACACAAGAACAATAATAAAAACAACAATAAGTACTACCATCACCAATACCACTCCTACTTTATGCTCCTATGTTATTCTCCCAGTGTAACTCCACAGAGGACACCATATGTCCCAAAATCGTCCAGACCGATGTCTCTGATATTGTATATCAGCATTTCAAGAGGAAGAAAAATTGAGATCTGAGAGAGCCAAAAAACTTTTCTTTTTAACTTTTTAATACAAAACATCTCATTAACATTTAAAACTTAAGTAACAGAGATCCGCACCAGCAACACAGCATAGCATGTCAATGACAATAAAAAAACAAATGCTTATATGGAAACCTTGCCATAAATCGTGCTTTAGACATCAAACTGCATCAGTTAGAACAAAAGTTATAATTACTTTTATAATGTATAAATTGTACCACTACAGGAATATTGTAATGACGTCGCAAAAATGTAGAATTCTCATAATGATCATATTAATTATTGATTTTGTTGGTCATAGAAACAACCGAAAATGACCAGAAAAACACCTGATCGTGTGTATCTGTATTTCTTTACCTATGTGACCCATAAATTTTTTTTTTCTTGTTCATGTTTGTATAGTTGGTTAACAGTGTTGGGGGAGGTTACTTTTTAAAGTAACTAATTACATTACAAAATTACTGTCATTAAAAAGTAATCAGTTACATTACAGCATTACTTTCTGATAAAAGTAACTAGTTCGAGTACTTTTCCATTGGAGAAAATGAAAACTCCTTTGTGATTCCTCATGCATGTTGTTTTAGTCAAGACCTTTATAATTATTCTACCATCATCACTCAGCCAAGTTTGGCCCCATAATCTGTTAACTACTAATACCCCTATCTCACCTACGCGGTTTCGCGCGGTGGCCGTAAGTACGGTTCATTATGATTCACCGCGAGTTCTGGTGCTGTGATTAGGTTTCCGTCTTTCCACACGTCGGTCCTCGCAGAACTTCACAGAACGTCAGACGGTCACTTGCGGCGGCTCACGGTGCCTAACACCGCTTCTCACCGCGAGTCAAACTGCATAGGTCAGATAGGGGTATAAGAGCAGGAATAACAGAGGGGGGCAGGTTATCGGGGGTGGGGCTTGTAGGACGACTTTCACACACACACACACACACACACACACACACACACACACTAACGGATTGTGAATGACTGCTGTCTGGCTCACGGATTACATAAATTGTCTGAGTACCGGATTACATTTTTGAAAATATAACTAAATAACTGAGTACTTAAATGGCGGACCTAACGCGTTAGATTACTCGTTACATCAAAAAAGTAATCCAAGTACTTTAACTCTACTTTGTAACGTGTTACACTCAACACTGTTGGTTAAAATGCATTAAAACAAGGTTAATCATAATGTCTGTATTACCTCGGCATACAAATTCGATCCGTTCCGGAGGCGAGTTCTTAAGGTGAAATCGAGGAATTGGGAAACGCATCTAATTGCAGATAATTTATTTACATTCCAGACACCCAAAAATATTACCAATATTACCAATTTCCAACATCATATTTATATTTTTGTCATATGCCGAGGTACCAGTGATATGTTACTCTATGAGGCACAGTCCAGAACCCTATATGCTGTATGTGTATTAACTAAAACAGCAAAGCAAAAAAAAAAGAAAAAAGGCTAAAATACTCTCGATTTTAAGAGCTACCCGGAGGAAAAAAACACATCAATGTATTGATGTCTGTAGCTGGATCCCTCTGCGAGTGATGATGCAGGCCCTGTAGTGGATTTGTGTCAAAGCTGCAAATGAAAAACTGAAACTGAAATAACGGGATCAGCAAAAGAAAAGTGGAGAATTCAGTAGAGTTTGATTTGTACGTTCTTTTTTTTTTTTCAGTCCTTCTTGACGTAAATCTACTTCTATTTTGTTCATTCGTAGCGTGAGGTTGCTTTCAGTTCCCATTGATTAACATCAATCTCAAAAATGATGGAGGTCCACAAATCCAATAGATGATTTACAGGCATGTGTCCTTCTCAATGTTATGTACAGTAGGTAACCTCATGCTCTTTGTGTTCTTCTCCTGACCTGGTCAGATGAATTTATTCATAATCCTAATAGATTCTACGCTTAGATGTGGAATGATATCATAGATAGGAGAAGAACAGTGTAAAGTAACTTGTTGTATGATAACCCATTGGGATTGATAGCACAAAATGGCTTTAGTGTCGTGTGGAATCACGCAGTTGTGTAGTATGTCTTTTATAAAACAATTTTCCTTTGCTGGAACTGTGAAGCTCTAACCTTGTCCAGTATCACGATGAACCTGTGCACAACATGAGCTCGGTAAAGACATGGTTTTTGTGAATGTTGTAGTGGAAGAACTCGCATGGCCTGAACAGAGCCCTCCTGACCTCAACCCCACTGAAGACCTTTAGGATGAACCGGGATGTTGATTGTGTTTGTAATGGCAATAGCAGAGTGAACGGAGTAAAACTTACATAAGGAAAGGCTTCAGTATATAAAAAATAATGTTGTGAGAGAGGTCAAGTGGTCAGAGAAAGAAAGAAAAGGCAAAATAGATGAGTTAAGTCATATAAATGGTCAGAGCAGGATCAGTAAATAAGATCTATGTCTAGACAGGATCATCGCCTCCCTGTAACTTTTAGATTATTAATTTCACAGATAATGCATAAAACCTAGCTTGATATGCGCTCAAGCTGCATTATATTAGGTACCAATGTTAGCTCGGGTGATTAGATTTCCAAGCAACCTAATGGGATGATTGAATAATGAAGCTATGAGTTCACCTAGTGGTCGAGCTAATGAATAAATGTGGAAATATAATATAATAATACGGGTAAATATCCACCCAGGAGTGAACTTCAGAAAGCGTCTCGTTTGTTTGTCATTACATTATCCAGAAACGTCTGAAAGCCGTGTAGGAACCTGATGGGAATGCAGCAATCCCCGGATTTAAGTCATGAGCAGCATCTTTTACCGTATCACTGTGTGAGTTTTTCAAAAAGCGTGGCTTTTCTGCAGCAGTCCAACCTCCCTCGTGACACTGTTTGGGTGGCTCGGCGTTTTAAGAGCTAGCGGTTGGAAAATTGCGAGTTTAAATTCCAGGGCTGCCAGAGAGCCACTGTTAGTCCCACGAGCAAAATCCATAACTGCTCGGCTGTGAACTTTGGGTTGTAAGTCATAATCCAATTGTAAGTCACATGGAATAAATTCATCTGCCAAATAAATAAAAGTAACTGTATTTGCCCCACACTTTCTTTCACCTTCAACCTCGTTTGGTTCCTACGCAGATCTTCTGGTCTCTTATGGGCTTCTGGGCTTCTGAGACAAAGCAGGAAACCTTTGCGGGTTAATTCAGCTTAGAGGTGTCTCCGGACCTGAGGGCGTGGGATCTCAGAGTAGGAGAAACTTAAAATAATTTAGGAAGTGGAACACAAGAAACGGATAACTCCATGTGTTTATTACAAGTTCTACAAGTTTCATCTCGATCTTTTTGGTTGCTTGCTTAAGACGGGGTTTCCTGCCTAGGACGCCTCCTTAGATGTTAAAGTGCAAAATTACACATTCTCCTTAATAGTGCAATCACTCGCTAATCTGTCACGTATGTCATCTATATATTTGCACGCGTGAGCCGCAAAACGAGTGGCGTTTGAAATACAGCCTCTCAGTGGCTCAATTGGATTAGGATTGGAGAGGTTTGTAAGCCTCGGCGCAGCTCGCAGACATAGACGCTCATGCTCCACAAGGTGTAAGCTGCCATGCCTGTGTCTTCGTTGCACGTAGAATACGGTGAGACACATGACCAGGATAAAACGCCTAATCAGTGAAGAAATAAGTTTTACTTGAAGCCCCTGTGGTTTCATTTGTAACTATGATAGATTTAAGAAAATGCTCCCAAAACCACCATATTGGCCGTGACCATTATAAAATCTCACACAAGATAAACAGCATAGAAAAAGAAGAATGGCTAAAATATCCACCTACTGTCCATTATAGGGAATATAATGAAGGTATGTGGACGCCTGACCATGACACTCGTACTGTACGTGGCCCTTGGAAGTTGGAAGCACTTAGTCATTGTAAATAATGTGTGTGTTTGCTGTAGCGTTATGATCTCTCTTCACTGGAACTAAAAAACCTTTAGCTTTCAGTATGTTGATTCACTCGTATACAAAGCACATGATTGACCAAAGAATGGTTTGAAAGCGCTCAAGTATTCTGACCTCAGCCACACTGAACACCTACAGTAGAATGATGAGTTTGAAGGCCTCCTGCATGCCAGACCAGACCTTCTCACCCAACATCAGTGCCCGATCTTTATAATGCTCAAGCCAAGGATGGTGGAAACCAACTTCTAGTTTTTAGTTTTTAACGTCCAGTACACTATAAGGCCTGTTTTTGTGCAGGACCTTACACAACTGAATGATCTCCTAATAGTCCATGCATTCCTGTTTAGAACTATGAAGTGGAGCCACTTGCCATGGTCATTTATTAACCGCTGTGCTAATAAGGATCAAAATGCTAATGAGATGCCGTTTCAGTCATGATGGCTAATGTCTGAGCGAGCCAGAAAGATTTGACTTTGCTTTCTGTAATCGGACATTTGATTTAGAGAAAACATCTCTCATTATTTCTCCTTTTACTGTGTTAACACGTGTAAGCATTCTAGCATAGCCGCATCAACCTCAAACCTAGCCTGAAGAGAACAAAAGAGCATTTTAACTAGTACAGGATTGTTGATGATGAAAAAAAAGAAAACGAATCAGTGAGTCACCAAATTTTTTGCGTTAATGTGGTAAACTTGCTGATGTGCAATTATGAGTTACAGTTGTATTTGCACTAGGGATGGGGGAATATTGATTCAGTGATGTATCATGATTCTTTTGTGTGAATTCATGTATTGGCACACCGACTCCAAATTTTTTTATTTATATACAGTGGAACCTCGGATTACGAGTAACGCGGTTTACGAGTGTTCCGCAAGTCGAGCAAAGATTTTTAATAAATTTT
>JAQMYG010000010.1:9201945-9217834 GCA_030014215.1 Clariallabes teugelsi
CCGCCACACACCCACACACACACACACACACACACACACACCCTTAATCCACACACTTTTTAACTCATGTAATGGACCATTTAACCGCTTTTACCTTTGATTTTTTCAAATGTTGAGTGTCTGGTTGTGTTTGAATGTGTGTGTGAGCAGTAAACTCACTACCATGTGTGTATGTGTGAGTCACCCTCCCCTAAGGCGTGGCCTCTGTGTCTGTCAGTCTCAGTGTGGGAGGTGTGGCCTGTCTCAGTGTAGGAGGCGTGGCCTCTGTCTGTCAGTCTCAGTGTAGGAGGCGTGGCCTCTGTCTGTCTCAGTGTAGGAGGCGTGGCCTCTGTGTTTGTCCGTCTCAGTGTAGGAGGCGTGGCCTCTGTGTCTGTCAGTCTCAGTGTAGGAGGCGTGGCTTCTGTGTTGGTTTCAGTGTAGGAGGCGTGGCCTCTGTTTCAGTCTCAGTGTAGGAGGCGTGGCCTCTGTGTCGTCAGTCTCAGAGTAGGAGGCGTGGCTTCTGTGTTGGTCTCAGAGTAGGAGGCGTGGCTTCTGTGTTGGTCTCAGAGTAGGAGGCGTGGCCTCTGTGTATCAGTCTCAGTGTAGGAGGCGTGGCCTCTGTGTGTATCAGTCTCAGTGTAGGAGGCGTGGCCTCTGTGTGTATCAGTCGCAGTGTAGGAGGCGTGGCCTCTGTGTGTATCAGTCGCAGTGTAGGAGGCGTGGCCTGTCAATCTTGTAGGAAGATATGCAATTATGTACATTGTAACATGGATTATACAGAGATGCTGTATAACTTCAACAAAAGTTGAATTGTAGAGATTTAGTTTCAGTTAGTGTGTGTGTGTGTGTGTGTGTGTGTGTGTGTGTGTGCGCATGTGTGTGCATGTTCCCTGATTTAAAGTTTGCACATAGTAGCGTTGTCTCAATCGCCCACAGCAGTCTGTGTGAATGGTGAATGAGTTTGTGTCCCTGTGTGTGTGTGTGTGTGTGTGTGTGTGTGTGTGTGTGTGTGTGTGTGTGATTCAGACTTTGTGGGTAAATCATGAGATAACAGTGGGGTGAAGAACTGAGGATTTTAAGCTTGAACGTGTCTGTGTGTGTGTCTGTAGTGAACGCTGACTCAGACACAGCTGTGGTGAACGTCACATACGCATCCAAGGAGGAAGCTAAAGAGTAAGAGGCCATTCATCTCTCTTTCCATCCTTCCTTCCATCCTTTTGTCTGTTTGTTCCTAATAGCGTATCTGTCCTTTGCGCTTCTTCATCTCCCCTTTTATCCAGCATTCAGGCCGATGTGCTGGTGATGTCGTCCTTTATATACGGTTTAGAGACACAAATGAGACAGGCACACACACACACATCTGCCTCTGATTCATTAAGTGTTTAGTTACTGGAGTTTGTTTCCGCTTTAGTCACCGGTCCAAAAACACCGAAAACTACGAGTGAGAGGCATGTTTAGGACGTGGGCAATTTATAACATTAACATACAATATAGATTTTCTGATATATTATAATATAATACACTTATTCGAGATATCTGTGATGTCCTAATTGTTTTCCGTACAAACTCCTATAACAGTACGTGTTTTCTCTAAGTAATTAATTATTATTAAACTTAACGAGGCAGATATCTGAGAAAGCTGCATTTCATGTCATTACAACCTTCATACGTACATAATATCTATTTTTGTTCAAAATTAATTGATATAAAAACGTCTAAAGTGTGAGAGATGCCTATGTTTTTGAAGCATGTGTGTGTGAAACTCTTAACTTCCTGAATGCGTAACGTCTCCCAGGGCCATAGAGAAGTTGACGGGCCACAATCTGGAAGATCACTCCTTCAGCGTGTCCTACATTCTGGACGTGGAGGGCGGCGGGAACGAGAGTGAAGCGGGACCCCAGGCCCAGCATAGGGCGTCCCGAGGAGGCAGGGGGACGCGGGAGTCTGACTCCGCCCACTCCGGGGCCATGGGGGGCCTGCAGGGTGGACACCACACACACCACGAGCTCCCGCTGAGACTGCTCGTCCCCACACAGTTCGTAGGAGCCATCATTGGCAAAGAGGGACTCACTATCAAGAACATCACCAAGCAGAGCCAGTCCAAGTGAGTACCGAAGACACTTAGGGTCCTAAAGCCTACAGTTTAATCAGAATTGGGTTTAAGGAAAATCTGCTCTTGGTTGCGAGTTAGCAGTCGAGGACATGCTTTAATTATGAATGAAATTCATCCCGAACAGGGAGACAGCAGCCTATCCAAGTAGACTTTGGACACGAGGCAGGGTAAAGGTTGGACAGAGTGCCAATACTTCACAGGGAACACACACTACAGGCAATTTGGGAACGCCAATTAAACTAATCGGAGAACCAGGAGGAAACCCACCAAGCAAACTCCACATACACAGACAGGAATCGAACCCTTGACCCTGGAGGTGCGAGGCGACAGTGCTAACCGCTACGCCACAAATGCTACAAATTAATAGTTGTAAAAATGCAAGCGGAAGTGTGAGCGTGACATCATTCTTCCACTCATCAGGCTGTCCATCACCTCTGAACCGTCTCACCACATCACACCGGTGCTATACGGCTCAGCCTGAAAATGTTCTCCATGTGGAATACTTCAGGAAGCCTATATGTCTTATATTGTCTCTTTTTTTTTCATTTTTAACAAACTGCTGCGTCCTATCGTGGTCCAGTTGTTGAAAAAAACGGAAGCAGTGAGTGCATCAATTATTAATTTTTAATAATGTCGAGATTAATAAGTAATGATGCAATAAAAAGCGACAGTTGTGAAGTATTCGCTCACAGCTACAGTATGAGGTGTAGACAGAATTGTCATATCACAACACTAACACCCAACCCCCCCCCCCTTTTTCTTTTTTGCATATGTAGCAAAAAAATCAAGTGTATGCACAAATGCCATGAGAAAAAAAAACAAAACACTTGAACGTACTGCTGATTACGCAAATTAATTAAATGAAACCATATCCATGTAATCATATCCTTGATCTCAACACACTGTTTAATCCACCATTTACATTTAACACAAAGACATCCTCAGAGCTGTTGATTCAACAGTTATATCATAAATTAAAGGAGGATTCAGCGATTCTGTAGAAAGATTGTTTCACATTTTAACTCAACAGTCAAGCAAATACACCCATCCCATATATATCAAAATGTGGTGACACTAACAACCGAACTTCCTGACCAATATTTACCATATTCCTGAATAATAATAAACTTTCAGAAAAGACAAACACATAATTGACGAATGCATCGTCCTCATACAGTACGGCTGCTTTCAAGTTTTTGCAGAGTGTCGACAGTGTGGACCACAACGGCCTTGGATAGCGGTCCTCTGCATTCTAGTGATGGGTCGTTCATGAACGATTCGTTCTTTTTGAACGAGTCTTTAACGTGACTCAGAAGAACGAGTCGTCTCGGAGAGTGATTCGTTCATTTTCTATTGGGCGCGCATGCGCAAAGCATCGCAAAACCTCCGTAGGTTATGTACAGGAAACAGGAATGAGTCTCTCGAGTCTTTGGTCCGAATCGTTCGTTCTTTTGTCACGTGACTCCCATAGACGTTATGCAGTGCAATACACCGGAAACAGAATTGATCGGTTCTTCTCAATAAGTCTTTCACTCCTAGTCGTTCATTCTTTTCTTGGGTAACCCCCATAGACGCTATTCATATTCAAAAGAACGAATGATTCGGACTAGAAGATACGAGAGATGAGCTACTCATTCTGTTTATTATATGTCCTTAGCCTCATTGTAATATTTTCATTACTGGAACTAGAGCCAAAATTTGTGTATGTGGACATATTGGGGGTCTTTTTATTGACAATGTAACATTTAATTTTATTTCTGATCAAAAGAACGAAATGAACTAAATGACTCAAAAAAAAAAAGATCCGTTCATTTTGAACCGAGTCACTAAAATGATTCAAACTTCCCATCACTACTGCGTTCAAACTGAAGTTTAGGCTTCAGCGCCTAATTGCTGACCAACTGTTGATTGTTGAACCTTTTTCCTGATGATGCTTAAATACCGGCCCTTGGGAATCCCAGAGAACTGTAAACATAAATTTTTCAGCTGACTTTTTTTTTCTCAATCTGTGATTGAGGATGTTTTCTGTTCCAGACTCTCAGGCCCGTAGTGATGAATCCACGTCTCATCACCAGTAATGATCCTCTTTAAGAAACTCCCACCTTCCTTGGAGTATCGCTCCAAATTTAGTTTGCAGATATCCGACCGTTTCCGCAATTTGTTTTGGCACCGGGTACACCCTCAGACCACATAAAAAGAAATCACTGCACGCTCCTCTTCTTTCGTGCAAATCACAAGTGGGGCGTCAATTACAAATAGACTGATGTAACACGTTCACACCTGCACAGCAGTGACTTGAGAGACAGCAGCCTTGAACGGAAAAGTGCTGATTAGACAGTCTGGGCAACAGAAGTTTCAACATAACCGGAGTGAGGATCATTTTTGACTGTATTTATAAAGAATCATGATCAAGTCCACTTTTTTGTTTCTCATTTACAGAACCCGTGTCCGTGTACGAAAGTTTTTTTTTTTTTCTTCAGCCCACACATAGAAGAACACTGTGAGGAGAGTGCTGAATTTGACTAAAAGTTTATTGGATTAGATTCGCTGACTCGTCTTTTACTGAACTACTTTAGACGTGCTGGGACATTGACCATGACTGGTACAAAGCTCTGACACTGAAGGAGAAGAAGAAATGTGAAGTGTCCCTTAACGAACCAACTCACATACATGATATATTGTTTTTTTGTTTTTGTTGTTGTTTTTTAAGTTAGATGTATATTAGATCACCAAAGTGTTTGAATGTAGTAATATTAATTTAATGTCTGAACTACAGTACAGAAATAACGCACAACTCCTGACCAATCAGGTTCAAGATTTTAGCTGTGCTGTAGTTATTAAACTATTTAAATGTTCATAATGCTTTCTTTTAAGGCACTTTTATATAAATAAGTGGTTATTACTCCTCTTCAGCTCAGGGCACAAATCCCAGGCTGAATTTCAACGTTACATTTCTTTTCTTTTCTTTTTTTTTGATTGTTTCCTTTAATGTCTCTTGTCTCATTTGTCTCGTATTTACTCCTATTTATTCTTCTGGCACTTCAGGATTTTGGCACTGAAACAGCCTTTTCTTGGACTGCACAATAAATCACGCGTTAATCGCCGTCGCATATTTGCCTCTGCAGTGCGACAGTCTGAAAAGGCTAAAATTACCGTGTCCCATTCAGTATCACTCTCGCTACATCAAAATCACACGCTCCTGGTAATAACAGCACCACTCAACCAATAAGCTCGGGCGTTTACAGAAGTGCTCGGATCGCTCTGCTCGGCCGCGGCTCTCTCTGATAGAGCGGTCAGCTAGAAGGCGGGAAAAAGAATCGCAGTCGTTCTTGTGCACAGTCCTGTAATAATCACATCTCAGGTGTTTTGTGCATCTCACTTTATCAGCGTGTGTACTGCGTACTCCAGATCTGTCCTCTCTCTCTCTCTCTCTCTCTCGCTCACATTGTCCTTCTGGTTCTTATACCTCTTGTTCTGAGACAGTGGGTACATGACTGAAAACTGAATCTTATTTAATAGTTAATAGACACAAATAAATACTTTCTTAGCAAAAACAATGTGTAAAATGGCTCGGAAGCAATGCAGAAAATGTCTGCACGGACCTTTTTTTTCCCTAAGCTCAATGCCAACATCTGAACAATTAAATATTTCTGAGCATTTCTGAACTTAAGAGTTTTTATTGATTTTTAAAGCATGTGGGTCACTTTATACCCTCAAGGTTATTAAAGCCAAAATTGTTCGTCTTCTATTGTGTCTAAACACGTCTTAGTCTCTTTTTTTAAAGATATAATATTAAGATATAATAAAGATATTAAGATATTTTAAGATATAGATTAAGATTTTTAAGATATAATAATTTTTAAGGTATAATATTAAGGTATAATTAAGATATTTTTAAGCTATAATAATTTTTAAGATCAAAATCATTTTAGAATATTAAGATATTCTAAGATCTAGATTAAGATATTTTTAAGATATAATAATTTTGAAGGTATAATATTAAGATATAATAAAGATATTAAAATATTTTAAGATATAGATTAAGATTTTTAGATCTAATAATTTTTAAGGTATAATATTAAGGTATAATAAAGATATTATGATATTTTTAAGATTAAATGATTTAAAAGATATAATATTAAGATATAATAAAGATATCAATATATTTTTAAAATATAGATTTAGATATTTTTAAGATATAATAATTATAATATTAAGATATAATAAAGATATTAAGATATTTTAAGATATAAATTAAGATATTTTTAAGATATGATCATTTTGAAGGTATAATATTAAGGTATAATAAAGATGCCGATATTTTAAGATATAGGTTAATATATTTTTAAGATATAATAATTTTGAAGGTATAATATTAAGATATAATAAAGATATTAAGATATTTTAAAGATAAAATTATTTAAAAGATATAATATTTAGATATAATAAAGATATTAAGATATTTTTAAAATATACATTTAGATATTTATAAGATATAATAATTTTTAAGGTATAATATTAAGATATAATAAAGATATTAAGATATTTTTAAGATATTTTAAGATATAGATTAAGATATTTTTGAGATATAACAATTCATCATTTATAATAGTAAAACAAAAGTTGCAACAACAGAATTAAAAGTGGAGCCACATAGTTTTGAATTAATGCACTTAATTGCACTTAATTAATAACTATTTTTCTAATCATTGGTCTAGCTAGGATGTCATTTAATGATGATTTATTTATCATATTTATTACATTTCAGTCTTTATATATGATTTAATTAGGGTTATTTAGTTTTTTAATTAAGCTTTATCTTGAAGAAAACTTTACATTGAAGTGAATGTGGAAAAATATTGCATGAGCTCATGTATGTGGAAGAGGGCGGATAGCGCTTTCCTCCGAGCGTGTTACGCTGCCCCAGTCAGCAACAGTTTGATGAAATCTCTTTTGATGGCTTTATGTGTCTTGAAGGAGAGACGGTATCATGGAGTTATATGAAGAATAACGTCGTGTAATCATTAAAAAAAAAAGAAAAATCTTTATTAACCTAATTATTTCCCGTGGTTAGATAACCAAAAGAAAAACCTCAAGCTGCTTGTTATTTTAAAAGCAATTCCGTATTGAGTATTTTTAAAGGGCTGTTTGATTAGTGAACTGAGGGGAAGCGCTGACAGGCTCCTCTAAATTACCACCAATATAGACGTGACATTTACATCTCGAGTGCGTTTCAGAGACCAGCTAAAGTAATACACTTTTATAAACCTAACGCTGTCAGAGTTCTCTTGCTAATCCACTGCGAATCACCCCCGCGTCACAGCCTCATACGTTAATCAGGGCGATTCAGGCGATCCGTTTTTTTAAACATGTCTCCTGGTTTTTTCCTATTTAGAGTGGACATCCATCGTAAGGAGAACGCCGGGGCTGCGGAGAAGCCCATCACCATCCACTCGTCTCCAGAGGGCTGCTCGCACGCCTGCAGGATGATCCTGGAGGTCATGGAGAAAGAAGCTACCGACACCAAGACGTCAGTATCACATGGTGTTCACACTACAGGCTAAAGCGAGCGCCAGAGTCTGTGGCACTGAGAAACCTGCAAGCGGGTTTAGATCTCGTGCTGGTCCACTGCCATGTCTGGCTTACGTTCAGAAGAGTAATGTGAAGCTTTTCAACTCGTTTTTTGTGTTGAAGCGCGCACACACACACACACACACATACACACACACACACACACACACACACACACACAAAACGTGAAATAATTTACTCCATATTTAACATAAGCAGCCTGACATGCATGAAATTATTACTTCATACTTAATCCCTTTATGATTACAAGTGACTTACTGAAAGGAGATTATTCACTCTCTCTCTCTCTCTCTCTCTTTGTCTCACTCTCTCTCACTCTCTCTCTCTCACTCTCTCTCTCAGTCTCTCTCTCTCTCTTTGTATCTCTCACTCTCTCTCTCTCTCTCTCTCTCTGTCTGCCATCTCTTCCTCTGTCTCACTTTGTTTCTGTCTTTCTTCATCTCATTTTTTTCAGTCTTTTTATCTGTCTCATTTTTGTATGTCTCTCTCACTCTTTCTCTCTGTATATAACATGTTCCCCCTCTCTCATTCTCTTTCTTTCTCTTTCTTTTTCTCAGTCTCTTTTTTCTCTTTCTCTCTCTCTTTCTTTTTCTGCCATGTTTCTCTGTCTCACTTTGTTTCTGTCTTTCTCCATATCTTTTTTTTTCAATCTGTCTTTTTAACCGTCTCGTTTTTGTATGTCAGTGTCTCATTCTCTCTCTCTCTTTCTCAGTCTCTTTTTCTGTTTCTCTCTCTCTCTCTTTCTGCCATGTCTTCCACTGTCTCGCTTTGTTTCTGTCTCTCCATTTAATTTTTTTTGTCTTTTTATCGCTCATTTTTGTACAGTATGTCAGTGTCTCTCTCTCTCTCTCTCTCTCTCTCTCTGTATATATAACACTCTCCCTCTCTCTCATTCTCTTTTATTTCTCAGTCTCTGTTTTTCCCTCTTTCTCTCCCTCTCATTCTGCCATGTCTTCCACTGTCTCGATATGTTTGTCTTTTTATCTCTCATTTTTGTACAGTATGTCAGTCTCTCTCTCTCTCTCTTTATATAACCCTCTTTCTCTCTCTTGTTCTCTCTCTCTCTCTCTGTAAATATAACACTCTCCCTCTCTCTCATTCTCTCTCTCTTTTTCACAGTCTTTCTCTCTATCTCTCTCTCTCTTTCTGCCATCTTTCTCTTCTCACTTTGTTTCTGTCTTTCTCTTTCTGATTTTTTTCTGTCTGTCTTATCTGTTTCATTTTTGTATCTCTCTCTCTCTCTCTCTCTCTCTCTCTCTCCTGTTCATTTTTTGAGATCCTTTATCACCAAAATAGACATAACTGGCACACAAGCTCTTTTTTTTAATCCTTCATCAAATATATGTGTGCATATATACATAATTAAATATTAAAATCTCTCTCTCTCTCTTTCTCTCTCTGTCTCTCCCTCACACACACTCACACACACACACACACACACAGTGCAGAGGAGGTCCCTCTGAAGATTTTGGCCCATAACAGTCTTGTAGGACGGCTGATCGGTAAAGAAGGCAGGAACCTGAAGAAGATCGAGCAGGACACTGGGACCAAGATCACCATTTCTCCGTATGTTCCACACTCCAGTGGACACTACACACTCTGTTCAAATGTCTACACTATCAAGTTATACCATTAAATAATAATAAGTGGGTAAAATTTTGGCAGTACACTCACACTAGTTGCACACTACAGTGCATTTCACTGAGGTACGTAGGTCTGATCCTTTTCTTAGCCTACTTTCTAAATTATTGACCCGTGCTTCCCACTGCAGCCTGCAGGATTTGACCATCTACAACCCGGAGCGTACCATCACAGTGCGGGGCGGGGTGGACGAGTGCTGTAACGCAGAGGTGGAAATCATGAAGAAGCTGAGAGAGGCGTACGAGAACGACGTGGCGGCCGTGAACGTGAGCATATCCCACAGAGCGCCGGGGACATTTACTCACTCTCCGTTCACGCGTTAGAGCCCTTCACACGCACGTGACGAGACGTGATCGGAGCGAATAAATCCAATCATTAAATTGATATTTGGCTTCAAAAAGAAACAAGATTTACAGTGAGAGAGAAGGTTTGAAATATTATGATGCTAGGAAAAATAGAGGGAATTCAAATTACATTCAGAACATTTGATTTTATGTTTTGTAATCCATCTATCCATTCATCCATCTATTATATATATATATATATATATATATATATACTGTATATATTTATACCGCTTATTCTGTGGAGCCTAATTCAGGGTACACACACGTACACGCCCAATCATACACTACCGACAATTCGGAAACAGAAGTACTATATGTGAAGGAAGCACAGTTGAGAACAGACCAGAGGCAAGATTTGAACCCCAAACCCCGGAGGTACGAGGTGATGTGGCTAACCACTACACCACCGTGCCGCTGGTGTGTCTAGTGATTATGTCCTCCATTCAAAGAATATGTCGTGCACATTGTAGCCAAACAGTATTGCTTCATAAAAAAAATTGAAAAAATTGAAAAAAGCAAGAAGAAATCATGATAAAATGCAATTTTATTACATAATTTATGTTTGGCATTAAAGTCGAGTAAAAATGCAACACTTAAAAAAAAAAAGAAAAAGAAAAAAAAAAAGGCAACTTTTATAATTTGCCAGATTGCAAGCTGTAAAACATTGCGTGCTTGGTTATATATTTGTTTGTTTGTTCGTTTGTCGAGTTCTCGCATTCTTGCAATACTGATCAGCCATAACATTATGACCACCCGCCCAATGGTCGTCTAGACGTCACAGGTTGACCCTCGTCACCGTAGCGACAGTTGCAATATCTCATTACAGTGGCACCTGAAAGTGGGTGGGATATACAGTATTAGGCAGCAAGTGAACAAACAAGTCCTTAAAGTTGATGATGAAATGGGCAGAATTAAGGATTTGAGTGAACCAAATTGTAACGCCTAGTCGACTGGGTCAGAGTGAATACAAAACCGCAGCTCTTGTGGCACGTAAAGGAGGGAAAAGCAGTGAACCGACGATAAGGTCATGCTAGCTAAGGCTAAGGCTGACTGATAGCGCTGGTGTGGATCAAATCGAGGAAAAGGTTTTGATTGAGCAGGTGGTCGTAATGTTACGGCTGATCTGTGTTGTGATTCATTCACTTTCTTCAATATTTTTTCTTTCTTATTTGTTTTTTTAATTAGCTTTTTTTCACGTTTATTCCCTAGTTATATTTGTATATTTTTAAAAAATGAAAAGATCCAGGTGATAATAGCGACTACTTCTGTGTAAGGAAGTATAAAAATGTCTGCATGAGTTCTCTCATTTAAATACTTTCATCAATTTTTATTATAAGGGCCTGTAGTTAAGATTTTTTTAAAATATAATTTAGATTTATTTATTTTTTGCCCATGATGTAGCAGATAAAAAAGGTTTAAAAATAGATAAAATGCTAATAATATTTTGTAATAATTTTTTGAAATAATTATTTCATCATCATGCTGCACGCATCCGTGTTTTTTTCTGAGCGTCTGCACTAGAATGTGTCATTTCAGCAATATTTAAATTTACAGTTATACACACCAAGAGGACAATAATGCTATTCTTCCTGTTTATTTGGCTATTTAATGTAAATCCAGATTATTATTATTTATTTTTTTTATGTACCACATTCTGGCGAAACTGATTCGAGAGAAATTTGACAGAAACGTTCAATCACAATCGTGCCGGCGTTTTAATTATGTTTTATAGATTATTTATCCTCACCAGTACGAGTCCCAATTGTACGTGGCCACTGAGGCGTTTAAAGGACTTTTAAAAAGCAGCATTGCAAATGAGGTGTAAACAAATAAAGCCTTTTCAAATCTACGCTTGTGCCACTAAATGGGATTACCCTTAACAGAACTGAATTCAGCCAGAGGTTTTTCTTTTTTCTTTCTTTTTTTTTCTCCTCCAGCTCTTGAAAGAAAAACAAGCAATCAGAGTGGTAAAGCTGCACCACCTTGTGGAGTAGACTGGACATTACATCTCTATTGGTTTACTCACTCGCTCATCGTCTACACCCATTTATTCTGTATACGGGATCACGGAGGGGGGACTGGAGCTATTCCAGGAGACTTAGGGCATGAGGCGGGGTACACCCTGGATGAGGTGTCAATTCCTCGCAGGGCTCACACACACACACACACACACACACACACTTTCACACACTGTGGGCAAGTTAGCCTAACCTGCATGTTTTTGGACTGTCGGAGGAAACCGGAGCACCCGGAGGAAACCTGGCAACAAAAGGTGCAAGACGCCAGCGCTAACCACTACGCCGCCGCGCCGCCCTTAAATGAAATGAACAGTCGTAAAAAGTCAAGCACACATAATTACAGAAGTGCGAGTGTGTAAGTGTGAGTTTTAACACTGTGAGATTCCCTGATTCTCACTTCTGTTTTTGGTTCTGCGTCTGTAGCTGCAGACCGCACTGATCCCCGGGTTGAACCTGAACGCTCTGGGGATTTTCGCTCCTGCCGTGCCTGTCCTGTCCTCAGCCGCCGGGCCGCGTGGAGTCGCTTCACTTCCGTCCACCTACAACCCATTACTGGTGAGCATTAACAAGCGGAATAAGCTTATTATACCGTGGGCATTGTTGTAGACACCCGATATTGTTTTGGTTAGAAAGAGAAGCCCTTAATTACAGGACTTCGAGGGCGTGGATAAGACGGAATAATTTGGATATCAGTTACTTTGCTCGAATGCATTCAGTTTCAGTAAAGAAGAACAGCGTTTGCTCTCAGAACAGCCTGAGGTCCTCATGGCGTGGATTCCACAAGGTGTTATTTCTTAGGAGATATTACTTCGCTTCCATGTTCACATCGATAACTGTCCTGCAAATCTGCCGAACGTACATCTTAGACTCACTTCTGGTGACCACATCAGCCTCAGATACCAACAGCCCCGTCACTGAGATCACAGAATAGTGAGTGTGAACATGAACTGGAGCTCTCGACTGGATCTGCTTTGATTTATTCATTCGCAACGCTGCCGTGTGATTGGCTGTCCGGATGGATGAGTGCGCGAGTGAATAGGTGGCTGTGGGTGTATTATAAATACCGAGTCTCAAACCAGGACACTTTGTCACCTCACTGTCAGGAATGCCACCATGATTTGTGGAAACGCCTCCCGCCGGCCGCAAAATGAAAAATAAACTGATGTGGAAATGTAATTAACCTTTTTTTTTTTTTTTAAAGTAAATAAATAGCCGATCATTAAACAAACAGCTGATTCATCAATGAATTTCGCACGCATCACAGGGCTGGGTTTGGGTTTTACACTTCCTACACACCACATGCTGTACTGATCCCTCCCTTCTTATAAGTGACTTATAATGAGCAGCTAGTGCCAAACCTGCAAGTTATAAAAGAGTTTATGGTGGGAGCAATAAAAATACACAGAATAAAAAAAAAATCTGATGTTTTATAATTTCATGCAATTTAGGAGAAATGTCAATATTTTTTATATTTGTGTTCTATACAGTATTTACAAGACAAACCCTGGACTTGTGATGAACGTTTTCGACTTGAATTGAAACGAATGAAACGAAACGAGATGAGACTCGGACGCGGTAAAACCTTCAATGCGTGGGAACCTTCGATTCCTGATCTTGACCAAGATCTCACCATCTTTCCGACACACCCCTGACCTCGCTCCAAGACGTTTCCACATAGTTTGGAGCCATTAAAAGGAGTTCCTGGGAGGCCGGCGTGTCAGAGGTGAAGCAGGCAGTCCGATCATGGGAGAAAACACTAGTGGAACGCTGGGATAAGTGTTGCAGGGGATTATATAGACAAATAAAAGGAGTTATTATTCTTATAACTGCGTTCTCAGTTTGATTTGAACGCCCCTAGTAGAATCGCCTCAACAAGCATTATTGGTACTGCAGATCAAGTATTAAATATTACTTCTTTTGCCATAGCAATAAGTACAGTTGACAGTTGAAGATGAGAAAAACACCACCTCACCTCACCTCACCCGTCTGTCTTGAATCAGTTCAATGCGGTGATGATTCCTCAATGCTTCTCTGCTCACCACGACGATAATGAGTGGTTCTTACAGTAAGACGTCCTGTGAGCTCTAACCAGCCCGGTCATTCTTCTCGAATAATGATATTGTAATTAGCTCCATCATACCGACACCACTATGAGTTTATTATCGTACATCCCTAATGATCAGCCCCCGACATCTTAGCCCTGACTCGCTCAGAGTGGGCAAGTCGGAAAATCCCCGTGTTTTTATGCACTAAAGCATATTTCTTGTATGACCTCCCAGAGCGGAACAGATTCCTCTGGTATAACTTCATGAGTTCACATCAATGGAATGTGTTAAGTTGACATTGTCATATTTGTCTTTCTCTAATTTTATTACGATTATGAAAATACTTTTTGTTTACTCTGGACCGAAAAAAATTGAGAATGCACTATTTTTTTCCCCCTTTCCACCGGTGTAGCCTTTGAGGCACGGGCGTAGACAAACACGCTGAAAGAACCCTAGCAGACGAGGTTATCGAGTGTCCATGCGCTAGGTAACACGCCGATCGTTGGTCTGAGTCACCGCGATGTGTGTGTGTGTGTGTTAGTGAAGGAAGTGGGCCGGGAGTGTTAGTCATTGCTGAATCATTTGGTCTGGTTTGACTTTACAGGAAGCACTGCTTCATTAATAGAAGATGAGTTTACCCGAGGGCATGTAGGGTCACGCTCTGTCCCTGGCGACTCTTCTGAATAGTCACATATCACCCAGAGTGACGCTTGACTCATCGGGGTCTAATTCATGCTTCGCAGAAACAAAATAACACCAACAGCAATGTGGAATAAAAAAACGCTGTTTTTTTGTGTGCTGCAAAAGGTTGGTTTCTGAAGTTGACCTTTTTTTTTTTTTTTTTAAGTTATGCCCTGAAGCTACAAGATAATTTTGTGTTTGGTGAAAAAAAAAAAAAACGTGTTATTCCATAAATCTATTAATAATAACGGTATTAAGGAGAAAGCAGTGCATTATACTGTATCTCATCCGTGATCTAATGAGAGTGATGCACGGCAAAGTACAAGGACCGTTCGAGTCAAATTGTGCAGAATAACAGAAAACAGTTATGAGAGTAAAAATCTGCTGTTATTTCTCTAAACAATCCCCTGCTGCACTAATGCACCCCAGCATCCCAGCGTTTCTCCATCAAGGTAGAAAGTTTCCTCAGTACGCCAGAACCGTGATCAGATTGTCTGCTTCACATCTGAAACGCTGGCCTCCCAGGAACTCCTTCAATGGCCCGAAATCACTTGGAGCGAGCGGTCAGGACTGTACGAGCGATGTGGCAATCACTTCCTGTAATTTTCAGCACAATGTTCAGTTTCGCTGATCAAACCAGGAACGTCCCAGGATCGTCATTCACGGATATGCGGCCGTCTTTAAAACGTTTGCACCATTTACTGCCGCTAAGAGCCTCATCACATTCATCACGAGTCCCGGTTTGACTTGAACGCCCTTTGTATTGGGCGTTGTGAACATACCAACGTATTTGAAGATAAGTTTTTTTTTTTTAAAGAATTCGTGGACGTGCAGTCACATGATGTGCTACATGATGCAGCTCTCCCGTGTTTCACTCTGTACAACGATGAACAACGATACGTGTGGCTGCCATCCTGCATGTGTTAATGCATGGCTAAAAGTTTCATTCATTTAGTTTCCTGACTGTCTTGTATGCTTAATAAGCGGAATTACCGGGTGGTGTTTGGTAGGGAGTGATTTGGTTCGCATTCGTTATACGGCATTCATTAACAGTGTGTGGTGAAGATTTGTTTGACTTTCTGTATTCGTATTTAAACCCAAAGACGTAGACATCACGTAGATGTAGATTTTTACTGAACCGTTTGAACTCCAGTTAATGCATTTGTTCCTACACTGATTAGTGTGTGTGTTTGTGTGTGCATGTGTGTTATCACAGGGTCAGGCATCAGCACTGGCTGGTTTGTACGGCTCTCCTCCTGCTTTACCTCTCCAACAGACAGTAAGTCCGCTCAGCTTTCCTTACACGCTTTAGTTATTAGTAAGGTTATTAAAAACATACAGTCTTGACACTTGACGTGTTTGGTTCGAATAAAAATGTTTTCTGGTTCTTAAGACGTGTTAATATGGGGGGGGGGGGGGGGGACCGTTGACGTGTTGCAGGATGCAACAACCCATGAATGATAAAACCGCTCT
>JAQMYG010000010.1:9255728-9266369 GCA_030014215.1 Clariallabes teugelsi
ACAGAGACAACACGCCTTTTACACTGGGACTGATAGACCATGTCTTTTACAGTATGACTGATCAACACATAGGCCACGCCTCCTTCACTGAGACTGATCAACCCAGAGGCCACGCCTCCTTCACTGAGACTGATATACACAGAGGCCACGCCTCCTTCACTAAGACTGATCAAACCAGAGGCCACGCCTCCTTCACTAAGACTGATAAACACAGAGGCCACGCCTCCTTTACCGAGACTGATCAACACATAGGCCACGCCTCCTTTACCCAGACTGATCAACACATAGGCCACGCCTCCTTTACCGAGACTGATCAACACATAGGCCACGCCTCCTTTACCCAGACTGATCAACCCAGAGGCCACGCCTCGTTCACTAAGACTGATAAACACAGAGGCCACGCCTCCTGGTAAATACGCATCATGGCTGTCTCACCATGTTTACACCCAATGTTCTGTCCTTATTCTGCAGGCTTTGGTGGGAGAGAAGGCGTGCTATCAGTCTGTGTGCAGTCACGGTGGCCAGATCATCTACCTGGGAACAAAAGTACGGCTTCAGCAGAACACAGCACTTCATTACAAAACAGGAGACAGTATAACCGATGATCACTTTTAACTTTAACGAGCCGGTCTTTAACACTAACACTCATTACGTGCTGCATTTTCTTTTTTCTTAACATGTTGTTATGATGTTGTTTACTATATGAATGCTGTGTACAGATTGTGTGTGTGTGTAGCACAAGGTAGAAAATCCAACCGAAATGCAGAGGGAAGGCTGTGGTTTCTGGCTGACTTCTCCATCACGTCTCGCTGAGCTTTTGGCACACGCCACTGCAATTATGCTAATTCGACAGCATGCATAATGTGAACGGTGTGAATATTCATCAAGGTCTGCTCGCCTTACCGGCCTCCGTGAACTGCCAGTTACCTGAGATGGAGTGAGACAGGGAGGGAGAGAAAGATGATTTTTTTTTGTTTTGTTTTGTTCTTTGTTTAAGTGTCAGTGGGTCGCTTTAATTAGAATGAACAGTGTAGAAAACGTACACGAGCGCGCTAGTTGTGTCGTAATCGCCACTCTGACTGAGAAACAACATTAGAGCAACGTTGCTGTTCATGTTTTTCAATCTTCCGTGACGCTCGCAGCGCATCTTGCAATTTTTCCAGCCAAATAGCGCTTCCTACTTAAGCACCCTCATCCTAAATGTCCCTGGAACACATGGGTAGTAATGCTCTTGTATTTTTCACGCCAAATACTACCATATAACACTTTATCACGACATGCCCAGTTGAAACATGCTTTCTGTTGCCCTTAGTTTAATGTTTTTTGGTTTGTCTTGATAGTCAGCTTAATGTACCTTAATGAACATCTGGCCTAGTGAACATTTAAGCCGTGTGGTGTGAGCACTAGGGTACGAGTCAGTGGAAAGGTGGGAATTAGCCACTTCAAGCCAAAAAAAAAAATAGTTGCAAACAACCCTGAGCGGGCCCAAGCATCCTGCGCCATTTCCACCCATTTGCACCAGAAGGACGATGACCCGTTTGACAAATCAAAAATCCCTCCGCAATTTTGCATCCTCAATGTATTGAGATCACATGGGCCCGGATTGGTGGCGATGGTATTAATTCCCTAGGAGGAGTATATCAAAATACACTGGGTACGTTTTTTAAACACTCCAAAATAACTGACTTCCTGTTGAGTTGAGCCCATGACATGCAATGTGAAAGTTGTTCAGTTCAATGAGCTCAAAATGTGTACTGGGTTTCGTGTGCACACGTGCAAGTGTGTATAAGCTATGCAGCAAAATGATGTGCGAGGGCCCTGTGCCAAGCCGGGGGAATCTCAGGAATCCCCATGGCAGCAGATTCCAACCTGTCAGATTCTAGCCTGTTTGTGACTTTTTGACCCCCAAAAAGCCCCAGATGCTGGAAAAAATGTCCTTAGAAGAACAAGAGGGCCCTCACACACACTATGACGACTTACAGTAGGGCTGATGTCATCGTGCTTGGGCCGTAAAAATATTGCTTATTAAATGGTGTTGCTTAGGTGGTTTGAAGGTGACATCATTTTAAGTTAAGTTAATGACCTCTGAGTCTTGAGCCACACTAATTTCTTTATATTAAATTAAATAAAATTAAATGTTTTACGGCATCAGGCTGCAAAGTGCCTAAAGATACAATAAAAAAGAAAAAATTGGTTGTTTCTGTAACAACCACACAGCTTTCAGCATCAACAGTACACTAATCACCTGATCACCTGTCATCATCTGCACCTGATTCTCACTGGTTCATGCCTTAAGTTAGATGCTTGAATGAGACATAGTTCACTTCGTGGCTTAACAAACAAAAAACATTCTTCTGAAACTGCAACTAAGGTGCAGGGATTGGGCTGAAAATGAGAGAAAAAAACTTGTCAAAAAAGTCATTCAAGATGTCTAGAAAACTATTACTCAAGACTACATTAAAAGGCTCAAGACTTTTACACAGTAGTGTACCTGAAAATATATTAAAAAAAACAAGACATTGTAAAAACATAGTGATAATTTTCTAAATCTTTATATGACTTTATATGACCATCTCATTTATTATTTAATCTGCTAATTGTTCTTTTCAACAAGTTAGATAGTGATCTGTGCTGAGCCAAAATTACAAATTGCACAAAGAGTATTTACATGCAATAAAGAAATGACACAAAGCATAAAAAAAGTCATTTAGAACTTTCTTATTAGTAAATGTTGTCTGTTATCTGTGATGGCTGTAATTGAATTGAAGTAAATGTTTTCTTACAGTAGTTTTCTTACTGAAACCCAGTCTTATTATAATGTATTACAGTTTTAAAATCCTTTTTGTTTTTTATTCTTGTTGCAGTCTGTCCATGTTCTGACCCTCAGAAACTGGAGAGAGGTGGGTGATGTGTGTGTGTGTGTGTGTGTGTATTTGTGAAGGGTATGTTTATCTGTAAAATTCTGTATTTCTGTAGTATTCACCCCTTTTAATTTTTTTTCCCTTTTTTCTAGCGCGTCGATCATTTATTGAAGCAGGAGAAGTTCACCGAGGCGCTCTCTTTAGCCTGGTCTTTTCATGAAGGCACAGCCAAAGCAGTATTGGGTGAGTGAACAAACCTTACAGCGGTAGTCTTGGGGTGCTGTAGAGATGTGGTATTTTTCTCAGACTTTTTACTGTAAAAAGTCTTTCTTTTACAAAGAAATTGGCACGTTCTGTTCACTGATCAGTCGTAACATTATGACCTGGGACGCCTGTCTATGAGAACCAGCATTAACTTTTTCAGCAGTTTGAGTTCCAGTAGCTCTTATATTGGATCGGACTTCACGGGCCCCCAGGGAGGGAGCCGTCCAGGACCCTGTTCCCGGTTCACTGGTTTCCCTTTCTTGGATCACGTTTATTAAGTTCTGACCACTGCAGACTGGAAACATCCCACAAGAGCTATAGTTTTGCGGTTGCTCTGATTCAGTCATCTAGAGATCACAGTTTGGCCGTTTTCAAAGTCGCTCAAATCCATTTTTCCGTTTTCACAGGGACACAGACAGTTCATTTGCTGCCTAATACACTCCACCCATTTCCAGGTGCCATTATAATGAGATTACCTTCTGTCAGTGGTCATAATGCTATATTTGATCGGAGTACATGTGATGAATAATTTTGACTATTCATTGAACTTTTCAAACTTTCCAACTGTGCAGAGCATTATGTTTTTGTCAATAGTTTTCTGTTGACATTTACATATAAAACTATGCATTAAAACTGTGGTTCCTGGTCACCGCTTTGAGAATAATGACTCCTTAAGTTTCTCATTTGATGAGAAATCTCATGTGTCACACTGTTCTGTTTCTGTTTTGATGGACGTCCCAGGTCTGTTCGGTGACCCCGCCAAGTGGAAGGGTGTGGTAGCTGACAAGGTAACACCCACTATGACGCATAAGTGCTGCAGCTTCTGAAAGCGCTACTCACTTTCACTCATCTTCTATACCGCTTTATCCTGTATTCAGGGTCGCGGGGACCTGGAGTCTATCCCAGGAGACTTAGGGCACAAGGCAGGGTACACCCTGGACAGGGTGCCAATCTGTCGCAGGGCACACACACACACTCACACTACGGGCAATTTGGGAACGCCAGTTAGCCTAATCTGCATATCTTGGGACTGTGGGAGGAAACCAGAGTACCCGGGGGAGACCCACCAAGCACGGGGAGAACATGCACACTCCATGCACACAGAGACGGGAATCAAACCTGGCCGGGAATCGAACCCGGACCCTGCAAGGCGACAGTGCTAACCCCTACACCACCGTGCCGCCCTGAAAGCGCTAATTATCTATGAATTATTTTACTGAGCACCTGAACGACAGGCTGCCTAAGTGACTCAGCCTGCTAAGTTTTAAAAGACTTTTTTTTTTTTTTGCTTGTTAACGCTTTTCAAGGAAGTTTGCTATTGTGTAAATGGGCCGCGCTGGAGCAGATGGGAACTGTCTGTCACTAAACATCGGCAGAAAACTCAGTCAAACCCCTGCGCTGATAAACGAAGGCAGACTTTTTCCATGAACCTACCTGTGAAAGTGTCATTTAAAATAATGTCACAAAAACATATGTAGACACATCACTGCTTCACTAGACATTTATCTTAATTGGAAAATCCAGGAGCCGTGAATATGCACAAGTTTGCATGAATATGCAGTTTGGAAAGGCATTGTGTCTGTGTGTCATGTCAGACAGCTAATCAGTTAGCTAACTCCTGGTTAACTAGTTCACGTTGATACTAATGAGATTTCATTTACATCTTTAACCTTTTATATAAAATCGTAATGATCACAAGTTTGTCTATAATTTTTTTTTACTAGCTTTAAATACATTTTTTAGAGGGCGTTTTCACATTAGGTCCTCGCAATCGTTACAGAGAACACTTGACCCCAAAGTCTGGGTCTTTGATCAGTGAGAATACAATCGTTCCATACTCGGGAACTCGTGCCTGAGTCCGCTGGAAAAGCTGGTGTTGAGAGCGATACAGCGTACTCAGGCACAAATCGAATCAGATACGGAAGCTAATTGAACCTGAACACAGAAATAGGTCGCTGTATAGAAGCGACGTCATTAGTGCCGTCTGTCTCCTCTGAAATCTCTGTGTGTGTGTAGCACGTACCAGTCTCATCTTCTGACCTATACAGCCATAGCTGATACAATAGGAAGTCATGATTATATTTTATATTTATATATCTATTTATACTTTAATTCCAAAATATCAATAACATCAGACGTTATATTAGGCGCAAAGATTGACTCGTCCTCTACTTCTCTTTGTGTTTAAGGGTGGGTCACAAACAAACTAGGTCCATACTGCCACCTACTCAGACAAAGTGAGTCTATATGTCTTTGACATGAATATACAATGTAAAGCATACCAATCCACTTGAGTAAATCTGTCCCCTTTCCACACACTGCCATCATGTATCCAAAAACCATAATCGCGCCTAAGAATATGAATCTCACAGTGAAATGTAACAGTGTTGTCTCTGCGCATTTAAATCGTGAGGGGAATCCCAGACGCCATTTTGTCTCAGAGCTGTTTTACACTGTATTGGACCGTGAACTCTGTTTTGTTGAGGATTTTCCGAAATGAAGATTATGCACTGTCTATTTTTTGTACAATATATGTGAGCTACTTCCGTGATTGAACCGGAAGTAGAACCGCGGTCTGTTTGTATCTGCGTAAATTTGTAACTTGAATGTTTGTAAGTTGCGGACTACCTGTAATATAAACACTGTCCAGTGGGGGAGTGGGGAGAGCTGAGCAATTGTTCCTTGCCACAGTACAAAGTCAAATTTCATTTCATAATACATGTACTAGACATCAGTCTGTGTGAAACAGCAGTAAAAGCTTCTCTCTCGTCTTGTCACAGATGGTGGAGATCTTGTTCCAGTATGTAGAGCGTTCGCTAAAGAAGTGTCCTGAACAGGGCAAGATCCAGCTTCTGGAACAACACTTTCAGGTAAATAAAGCTATAGAAGCCCTTATATCACCTTTCATACTTTATCATTTTTTTTTTATGGCTAGTTATTGTTATTGCTTTATTCTTGCTTTGTCACTGATGTTAATGGCTATGTTCACATTACCAACCTGAAATGATTCAGATCTGATTTTTTAAAATTAATTAATTAATTTATTTTTATATGGCTGTCTGAGCGCCTAAATCTGATGTTTTTCAGAGTCACTTTTGTATGTGGTTTTGATCAGATATTTATCCGATATGAGGTCTTGTGGACAGGTGGGGATTTATGCGACTTTCTTTGCCTCTGTCCAAAGGAGCGCGTGGGTCGCTCGCGGGTCAGATAAAAGTTACTCGCACATAATTATGAATGTGAACCGTCATGACCTGCAAGTACGATCTGAAAAAAAAAACTGATTAATGTGGCTTATAATGTGAACATAGCTTTAGAAACTCCAGTGCACAAGAAAATGGTTTAAGATGTTTATGCACAAGAAAATGGTTTAAGATGTTTTCAGTCCTCCAGCCAATAAATGTTTTTTACACTTTTATCCATATCATACCTCATCAAGTTGAAGAAAAACTTTCAGTTAACTGGATAGGTTAAAGATGTTATTCAGCTTATAGTATACCTTGACATAAATGTATAATAATGTTAATGGCTGATTAGTTTAATGATGATTAAAATATTTCTTTAGATAAATTGTTTAGACTTTAATCTAAAGTCTTTAATATCTGTGGAAGAGGAAAAAATATTCTGAGGGGGGGAAAAAAACTCAATTTTTTTTTATAGTATCCCCTTCCACAGATATTAAAGTCAGACATCAGAGTCTAAAGTCAAAATTCTGAGGAAAAAGTCAGAACCCAGTTTTTTTTATGGTGGCCATTATCCTCTTCTGTAAATGTGCAAATCTTTCATGAACATTTACAAATGATTTTGGAAGGGAAGTAACTAGTAGAGTTGAGCAATTTGATCAGTGTTTTCTTAATCAATTCTGTTACTTAACTTGATTGGTTCGTTTTTGATTCAGAACCGATTCCTACTATAATTAGTCATATTTTTAAATGTTAAATTCTCAAAAATGGACAAATTCTGTAAAAATATCCAACGGTTTCTGCAAACCGCTTCCTTTTTTCATGTTTGCTGAGAATTTAATTTATTGTCCTACTATTAAGATATGCTTGGTAGGGAAAAAAAAAAAATCAAGATTATTGCATTGTTTAAATGTCCATCTCATACAATCAAGCTACACAGCATTTTAATGCATATTAGATACTTTTAGTAGTTTTTAGTAGTTAGTAAGCATTAATGCTTTCGAATTAAATTGAATTGAAAATCACAATGCCCCAA
Organism: Clariallabes teugelsi; assembly: GCA_030014215.1. Lineage (NCBI taxonomy): Eukaryota > Metazoa > Chordata > Actinopteri > Siluriformes > Clariidae > Clariallabes > Clariallabes teugelsi. The sequence goes on from JAQMYG010000010.1 coordinate 9,263,072, forward strand.
AATCGACCTGAGAGTCACAGCTCTAGTCACTAGAGATCATTATAATATTTCAGTTAGAAGCACGGCTACAAAGAAAAGAACAGACTTTAAACAGCACCACACATTATTTTTTTTTATTAACGTACTGTAGAGTTCACACGGGACACCAGTTTGAAAGATGGCCATCATGTGATTTCTACACACTTCACATCAATTTGCATATTAGAATAATTTTTGCAATTTAATAATTTGTTAATCTTCAAGAGTAGTAATGCACATTTTAAAACAAAATTATAGTTGTTATATGTCTGCATTTTGATTTAAAGGTGTGGCTGTTTTATGATGCTACATTGCCACGAAATGATAATTATCGTGTCAATATTTAATATCTCAAATACAATTTTGTGTTTCCTGACACCATAGACAAGCTATAGCTTTAATCACATGACAAACGAACATGTTCACATCTTCACCTCGAAGCCAAGTCGGCATCAGAGCGTCAGAAGGGGGCCGTGGCATAAAGTTTGAATCGTACATTAGAAGTGAAGCAAGAACAACATGCTGTTGCATTCGATGCGAAGCTACAGATGCAACCTATCATGTTTAAATACAGATATCATGTTCGAGACTTTAAAGCTCAAGGTTCTATCGTTAACGAGCGTCAGTCATGAGCCAGGACGAGCCGAAACGGAGGCGGTGTCAGCTCTTCCCTCACCCTACGCACTCGTTTTCTCTCTGTCTCTTTAGGACATGATTCCTGTCATGGTGGATTACTGTCTGCTCCTGCAGAGGACGTAAGTCATGCATCCGGCACTGAAAACACCCTACAGCTCTGCCACACACACACACACACACACACACACACACACACACACACACACGAACATAGAACATTTATATAGGTCAGATTTATACAGCAACAAAAAGCAGCATTACCGTCAACTCCAATTTCAAGGCATTACACATCAAATTAATATGTTGCATGATACATATTTCTGCACAAGAAACTACTTAAAAATAGTCAAAGAACATATCTACAGTTGTACTTTCATTGAAAACAACAAGATCTATGAATATGAATCAATATATAAGTGAGACACATCCTAGACCCCATGCCTAAGCTGTTATTTGCATAATCATAGCAGCCCAAAGTGTAATAATATATACAGAATAAAAAGAAATGTATGAATCAAAATAATCAGCTTGTTTCTGATGAGGAAGCCAAGAGCGATATTGGCAAGAAAAAAAACTCCCTGAGATGGCCATATGAAGAGACCTTGAGAGGAACCAGACTCAGCAGGGAACCCGTCCTCATTTGGGTGATAACGAATAGCAGGGATTTATCAGCTCTCATACTGAGTGTTCGGCAGCTGGAAGTTCAGTATGAAACATTTTCAGTTTGATAAAATGTTGTAGCAAATTGACTAACCTATCAGCCAAGTTCGGGTGCATTGAAGGTTCCCTGCCGCGCAAGCATTTGCATAATGTGCGTTATAGGTCGAAATTGATGTCGTGACATGACAACCTCAGGTTAAATCCTATGTTTGTTTGTTTTTTAACCAAAGTAGCTGCTTTTTTAAATTAGCAAAAATCCTCACTTTTGTGGTGTGTCTGTTTATACAGACACACCAGTCTGTATAAACATTTGAGTAGGAGGTCAAAAAACTCCGGATTACTTTGAGCAGCTCTTTCCTTCTGTCATGTGTATTTTATCAGTCCGTTCACCATCTGTCTGTTTCTGTATGTACAATATTTGAAGTAATAATTGTCAGATCCTAAAAATACACACTGAGCAGCAGGTTGTAGAAAGGTTCTTTAAAAAAAAATCCAGTTCCAAAAATTGCAGTTTTGAGTCTTAATAAGATGCTGAGATCTTTAGCACTTGCCAGTTAGCTGAAAGCAAAGGCGTGCGTATGCACATGCACATGTACATATCTGCGTCTGCGTCCGCAGCTCAGCACCTCATGGAGTCTGTTCAAGAAGAAGAACAAGGAAGAAGAGATTTCCTTTAACTCCCACACGTCCCCAGTGAGACCGCGGTGCACTTTTTGACACCTCGTTGCTTTAATTGCTCCTCTTGAACTTGAGAGCAGACGTTCAGCTTTTGACACATTGCTTCTATTAACCTCCGGTCTCCAGCTGTTCTCAAATCAGCCTTTTTTTTTTTATATTTTACTTCTTTTTTTTTTTTTGTTGGCCTATGAGGATAGTTAAAGAGCTCTTTAAATTCAAGGGTACTTCAGTCTCTGGGTGCTCAGCATGTTTTGGGGGTTAAGACCATCATGTCTGGTTTTGAAGGTCATTACTGGCTGTTGTGCAGCAATTGAAGACCACATTTACTTTGAAATAATGATGACTTGATGAAATGATGAAATATTTAAAACTCATTTTGGGGAGAAAAATGTTCCCGATTAGTTGCTAAAAGTTAAAATCTATGTTTTTTTATTCTATTATTAGTAATTATACTTCAGTATACCAAAAAGATCTAAAAAAAAAAAAAACACTGAAGCAGCAGACTTAAAAAAAAATTTTTTTTTACATTATTAATTTTCATTTTATTATTATAAAGTATTTGTGTCATTCTCAAAACCTTTTGCCACAGCTGTACAGAAACATACCGCTTCACGATTCATAAACACACTGAACATGTCTCATGAGTTGTATCAGACCTGTTTCCCTTATAATTGCATTTCTGTTTATTTCACTATAAAGGGTTCGTACACTCAGCTCTTTTTTGCACCGCTTTCTGTCCAAGGATATTAGTGTTTACCTTTATGTGAACCCGTGAATGATTTAGCCCTTATTCTGTTGTATCTCATAAAAACATATGAGGCACTTCAGCTCAATATTAAACATGTGGACATATTGAATCTTATATCATTGAAAGTGCCCGGTTGTTTACAGAATTATACTAAAACTAAATTTCTCAGATGGACCAGTGGGTCTGTGTGCCTTTTAAAAAAGAAAAATTACACAAAGATATTGAGAATGATAACATTTCTCACAGATGTGGTCTTTGATATAAAAACTATGCTTCATAGGACAAGAATTTCACACATCCCATCACTGTAACCACTCTATCCCATACAATATAACAGAGATCAATATAAGCATGCATATTGATTCGTCTCTTTTTGTGCCAAGTGAACCTATAACTTTTCTTAGAGGGTAGGGCCAAGTTTGTCCTCTCTTTCTTCCTCTTTCTCTTTCTCTCCTTTCTTTGCTCTCTCGCTTAATCCTACTATACAGTGGGGCAAAAAAGTATTTAGTCAGCCACCAATTGTGCAAGTTCTCCCACTTAAAAAGATGAGAGAGGCCT
>JAQMYG010000010.1:9266469-9280575 GCA_030014215.1 Clariallabes teugelsi
AAATACTTATTTTCCACCATAATTTGCAAATAAATTCTTTAAAAATCCTACAATGTGATTTTCTGGATTTTTTAAAATTTTTATTTTGTCTCTCATAGTTGAGGTATACCTATGATGGAAATTACAGGCCTCTCTCATATTTTTAAGTGGGAGAACTTGCACAGTTGGTGACTGACTAAATACTTTTTTGCCCAACTGTAAGTCCGGTTGTGTGTCTTACAGAACCATGGTCGTGTCACCACGATAAAAAGCATGAACATAACAAAGCACTCCCGAAAATACAGTAATGTTTACTTCTTCCTACAATAGCAGTGAAAATAATGGCAGTTTTGCTTGCTGCATATTTGCAGTAGTGATTTAATTGCCCATGGTGGGCTTAATGATTGTAAAATTCATGTTGATTTGAGTTAACAAACTCTTTTGTTCATTAGCATTTAATAACTAGCATTATTTGAACGAAGCTGGCTGTTGTGGCAGTATATGATAAAACCATAACATAATATAATGGCATTTTTTATGTTATATTTTCTGCATATATTAATCAGCCACAATACTAACACCAAGTGAAATCAATACTATTGATTATCGATTGCATGACAGTAAACTGGTGACAGGATCATGGGCCAAAGGGGGACCAAAGGCCAGCTTGTCACAAAGAAAAGCGATGCTGAAAAAAAGTTAATGCTGGCTATGATAGAAAGGTATCAGAACACCCAGTGCATCACAGCCAGCCACGTATGAGCCTTAACAGGCAAAGAGTTCAAGGTTGTTGATCTGGACTCCTGTAATTCCTCAGATCTCAATTCGACCTAGCACCCATTGAATGCGCTGTGCAAACAAGTCTGATCCACAGAGGTTTAAACACGCAACCCACAGCACCAAAAGGATCCACTGCTAACCTCCCAGTGCCAGACACTGCAGTACATCCCCAAAGGTCCTGTGGAGGGGCCAGAGATGCCCCCAGTAGCACAAGGGGATCCTACACAATACTACGCTTTTAGGTTTTGCATTTTAATGTTATCGCGGATCGTTGTATACCCAGGTTGAGTGTAATACCCATGAATTATAATCACGAAACTAAGTATTATATAAGACAATATAACAAGGCTAACACAAGGATGCACATTTACATATTTTATTTCTTTTAGGGAGCATAAAATATGCTTGGGTCTTTTTAGAAAAGCAAATTCTCAAAGAAAATATGAGAGACAATAATGCATTTTTTTTGGAGTGGGATGTCTGGAATTCCTACTTACTTTAACTTAAAGCCAACAGCAAACTGAACATCCATGGGTCGATTGAACATCCGTATGAAGAAACAAAGAATGTTAAGCGATAGATGCTAATGGAATGAGCCATTCATGAGGATATTCATCTTCACACAATGAGCGAAGCTAACGATTTAGCACGCTAACATGCAGCTGTATGTTTTATTATGGATATTATAGTCACAAAGACAGTGGAGAAAAATCCGGAATAGCAACATTTCCCTCAGATATGTAGGTAAATATTTGAGAAAATGTATAGGATGGGTAAAATAGCACCGTTCTTTCACTTAGCATGGAAACAGATCTGTCAGAAGATATTGGCATCTGAAATTACGACTATCACAGGAGTGCGGTCATGCTCTTTGGAGTACATTAATCTGACAGGAGAAAACTCTTTCTTCCTCTCTCTTGTTCTCTCACAGACTCGCGCGCACACACATGCACAGTATCCGGAGGCTAAGCTCACACAGATACACTCATTAATGTCTTGAACATCAGCTTGAGTTTAGCAAGAGTGGAAATTCTCCCTCACATTTCATCATCATCCCCCTCCTCATCCCTCTCCATCTGTCCCTGTTTCATCTGCATTTCGGTGATAGCTAGTAACACTTTAGTGCACACACACATACACACGCACGCGCACACACGCTCCGTTTTTCTTTATACGCTGTGAAAATGTCGTCTTGGCTGCTAGGGCTTGTCTTGGTTTCACAGCCAGTCCCCAGTATGTGTTAAATTTTCTCTCTAAGGAGAATCTTGTTTGTCATGTAAACACCTTGTGTGTTTAATGAGCGGCCCTTGTTTCTCATGTTCTCACATGCCTTGTCTGTATCTGTGATGAGAATGAGAAAACTGTCAGAATTTATTTATTTATTTTTTAACAGTATATTAGAATAGGGAGACTTATTCTGGACCAACACACTTTGAGTTGAGCTATGACTAGAGATGTGATTACATCTGTGTTTTAAACGTATAGTATCTTAGGTGGAATTAGGGCCCAAGCACTATGACATCAGCCCCATGTCATCATAGTGTGTGAAGGGCCCTTTTGTTCTTCTAGGGATTTTATTTTCCCCAGCATCTGGGGTCTTAATATTCTCAAAAAGTCATGACAATCAGCACACCGGTTGAAATCTACTGCCATTAGGACCCCTGAGTCTCTGGGCCTTGGGCGTGGCACAAGGCGTTCATAGGAGATTTTGCTGCACGTATGAATGCGAAACCCGGTTCACATTTCCTGTAGATCTCAACAAATTTTGCTATGCATATCATGGGCTCTATTTTACTAAACAGGACGTCAGTTATTTAGGGTTGTTTGCAAAATGCACAGAGTGGAATTTGATATACTTCTCCTAGGGGATTTATACGATCGCCAACAAACCGGGCCAGTGTGAGCTCAATACATTGAGAATGCAAAAATACGGGGGGATTTTTGATTTCTCAAACGGGGCAGCTGTGCTGACACCTTAAACTTATGGAGAAATGCAGTTAATAACTTTCTGTGTGACATTATATTGAGTGACATCATAGTGTGATACGTCTGGAGCCTTTGGAGGGCTAAACATAAAATTCCCTCTTTTCTAAAATGAATGGTGTTGGTATATCTCCTTTAAATGCATATGCCCACTGTGCCCATCGTCTTTCTGGTGCACCTGGGTGGCAATGGCGCAGGATGCTTGTACCTTAAAGTTATGCTGAAAATTGACTAATAATTTTCTGAGTGACGTAATTTTTAGTGACATAGTGTGAATGTGAAACCCAGTACACATTTCCTGTAGATCTCAACTAATTTCGCTATGCATGGGCTCTACTCTACTCAACAGGACGTCAGTTATTTTGGGGTTGTTTGCAAAATGCACCCAGTGGAATTTGATATACCGTTCTTAGGGGATTTATACGATCGGCACCAAACTGGGCCAGTATGATCTGAAGACATCGCAAAGGGATTTTTGATCTATCAAACGGTTCACCTGTGGCGATACCTTAAAGTTGCTGAAAATTGGCTAATAATTTTCTCAGTGACATCATAATGTGATGCCTTTTTTTAACAGCATCTGGGGCTTTTTGGGAGGTCTTAACATGTTCAAAAAGCACACAGGTTGTGTGGTGTGCCCAGGTGGCGATGGCACATGGTGCTTGGGCCCGCTCATCGCCTCTTTTATTTTGTGCTGTTATAAACAAAACCCTAAGCCGTAAAAAAAATCATGAAGACCCTGATCTAGTAAGATCTCAAATAAAGACCAGATACAGAATATCTCATATCTTGCATTCTCTTTTTTTTTCTGGCCACAACCTTCAGAATGTTGAAGGTTGCACTCAATAGTGGATGAATAAACGAATCTCCTGTGTTTGCTAACGAGCTACGGCATAGGTTCATGGTTGATGTGAGCTGCCCTTGGTCACGACTCTTGACAAAGTTATCCAATTCTAGTGAAACTAGACCTTCAGCTTATGAGACTAGAGGATATCGTGCAGGTGTTTTCAAAACGTGTGTTTTTTTTCATGTGCTGTGACAAGTTTAAATCTCAAAGAGGCTCCCAGAAGAGTTAATAATGTGTCAAGTATAAAACTGACAGTGATGCAGGCATGGTATGAACTCTATAAGAGTGTAATTTCTGTTTAGAGGATAAATGTAAATATAAAGGAACTGTCACTTTTTTAACGCTTGTGATTCGTTTCCAATTCCTAACACGTTTCACACGTTTTTTCAGCTCTCTGTCAGAGCTGTGTGATTGATCCAATGAATTCTTTAAAGTTGACAAAAATATACCCCTGGAGCAGATAGGGTTAAGAGACTTGTTCAAGTGCTGGTCAGCTTGGCGCTGCTGGGGCTTAAACCCCTGACCTTCCAATCCGTCTTAACCTTTTGAACCACTATTGCCCCATGTGGGTGTGTTTTTTTTTTTTTTTTTTTTTTTTGATAAACCTGTCAGTATTACCTTTAGTTGTATTGATTTACCTGTATGTTGCAGTTCTACTTTTAAATAGAAACAAGTTTTGTAATTGTTAAGTCAAACATATATTAGATGGATTATTTTGCTGTTTGCTTTTTAAAACACAGGAAGTTTACAAAGAGGCTTAAAAGCAAAGCATAGCAAAACATAATTATCACAAATGTACCTTGGCTTGGCTAAGCACTGTGTCCTTGTACCTCCAGGGTTTCCTCTCACAGTTCTCCATTTTCCTCCCCCAGTTTAACAACATGTAGAATTAGGTTAATTGGCATTTTCTAATTGCTCATAATGTGTGTTTGTGTGCTTGAGTGCCCTACAATGGATTGGCACCGTGTCCAGGATGTGCCCCACTGATTGTGTTTACCGACCGTGGTTTCTGGAAGTATTCCTGGACCCATTTAGTAATGTCAATGACATAATCATGCCGATGAGTGATGCAGTGTTGTCTTAGGGCCCACGGGCATCCAACAAAGGTCTTCAGCCTCGTCCCTTACACACAAAGATTTCTCCAGTTTCTCTGAATCCTTTGATGATATTATGCCTTGTAGATGAGGAGATTTGCAAAGCCTTTTTCAATTTGATGCTGAGGAAAGTTGTTTTTTCAAGTATTCCACAATCTTCTTACGTACTCTTTCACAGAATGGAGAGACTCTGCACATTGTTACTTCTGAGAGACTGTGCCTCTCTTAAGACATCCCTTTTATAGCTAATCATATTACAGAACTGATGTCAATTAACTTAATTAGTTGCTAGATGTTCTCCCAGCTAAATCTTTTTAAAATTTCTTGCTTTTTCAGCCCTTTGTTGTCTTTATGTTCTATAGTAAATTAAATATTGTCTCATGTGATTTGAAAGTCTTTTAGTTTTCATTTATTCCAATTCAGAAAACATCCCAACATTTCCTGGAATTTGGGTTGTAGAAAATGAATTAATAATAATAATAATAATAATGATGATAACAATAAAAAGTAAAAAAAAAAATTTGTCAAACATACATTTCTTAAAATTACAGAGAGATATGTCCTACCTGTTGAAAATCTGAAATTTACGTTCCCAGGGGCATTTGTTGTACAAGTTATACCTGAGAAGTAATTTGTTTAGTAATATATTAGACAGAATATATTTTATCATAATCATGACCATGCAAGGTTATGGAGTGGCAGATGAATACCCAGAGTTTTTGCTCAAATTACTTCATTTTTTAATTGGGTTATTCTGCACTCAGTTGAAACACTCCACAAAACTAATCAGGCATCACCTCAGAGCAGTGTGTGTGTGTGTGTGTGTGTGTGTGTGTGAGCCGAAGTCACTGCTGTGTGTTTTTTGGCCGGGTCTGTGTCTGGAAGAAGTTGTTTGATACTTGCAGTTTGCTGGTCTCAAACTATTCGCATGTCTCTGTGGATTTATTATCAGCCTCAACCTCTGGTCTTGTTGTGCTTTCTGTCTCTTTGTCTTTCTCTCGTTCATTATCTCCTTCATTTTTCTTTCTTGTTATCTCTGCCCATTCTCTTATCTTTTCCTTACCGTGTGTATTTTAAAGGAAAAAAATCATGCAGTAAGGTTCGGATTTTAAGTTAAGCTAATTCCCTCTCGCGCTTTTTTTTTTCCTCCTTCTGTTTCCTAGAGATTTCGTTGAAACAAGGAAACGGCACTGTGCTTAAATTTTTAAACCTTTGAATTGCTCTTTGCTCAGAAGTGCCATATTCTCTTAAAAGAACAGCTGAACGATTTGACCACGGGGCACATTTACACATTTGTCAAAAGAGTAAACTTATCCCAGGTGTGCAGTGTTTCTTATACATGTATGCCAAATTGACAGTTCAATAGGTACAGCTGCCTGGCAGCTATGCGGTACTTGACACATTCACTTACCCAGGCGAAGAATCTAAATATAAATAAGTACAAATAAATGAGCTTTAAATAAAAAAACAAATGAAATGTCTTGAAGTACCAAACAGCAATGCAACAAAAGTGTCTTGTTATATTAGTCAGATTTTACACTGAGGAATTTCTGTACGATGATTGTTTTACCCAAAGCAGAGCTAAACTATACCTTTAGGAGTTTTGCATGTCGGCCTTCACAAGCTAATGGACCCCAGGTTGGTTTTCACAATTGACAAAGGGTGTTGTGATGGAAACTAAAATGTTGCTGCATGTCAGTGTTTGGAATTAGTGGATGATGTTGACACTCCTTTAATCCAGAGCGACTTACATTTTTATTATTTTATTATTGCATTATTGTATAACAATTAACGGCCTTCCTCAAGGACCCAAAAGTGGCAAGTTGATGGTGCTGGGCTTTGAAACTGGGACCTTCCGTTCCATCAGTAGTCCAATGCCTTAAGCACTGAGCTACCACACTGATCTTTTATATAGAGTAGATCAGTCGTGCCCAATGCATTTAATGTAGTGCATCAAAAACAATGAACTGAAGGATGATCTGAGATTGAGACTGATCAGCAGTGCCAGACTTTTGTTTTTGGATCGCATTAAAATATTTCTTTCGAATTTCAACTATCAGCTCTGGGATCATTCTAGCTTTATACAGTAGCTTCTCGCACCTCAACACTCGGTTCACCCAACCTTATTGTTTTGAAAGCATTAGTACGTATGGTATTTCTGACACCTGTGGTCACACTAGACGCAGATGCTGATCAAGCTGCTTGAAAACTCACACAGTTGCAGGTTATCACCAAATTTCATGGTGATTAAAAAGCGGAGGAAACGCAACCTTGAGGCGGTCTTTATAGGGTTATAAACAAAGTAATGGTATGAGCTTTGCTGATATTTGTCACTACTAGTTTTTGCGTTTCTGGTCTGGGCTCAGAAAACATTTCTAATGTCCATTTTAGGGTCATTTGAAAAAAACTAATTTTGGAAGCCCTGCTCAAGTAACTAAAGCAAACCTTAACTGCAATGTGTAATTGGATTTAGATATCAGGGTTGCCAAACAATTAGAAATCAATTTTTGCACTGAATACTTTTCTTAAATAAGTATCGACTTTTCACTTAAAACTCGGATTTTTTTTTCTGAATGCACCCTTAGTTTTCTTGAACACTGTGTCATAAAGAGCAACTTTCTTTGTTTCTTTCTTTCTTTCTTTCATTCCTTTTTTCTAAGTATTTACTCATGTTTGTTATTCAGAAGTCAGCAACTGACAGGAGACAGTCTGGTTAGTTCCGTGGAATTATATTCTGTCTGCGGTTTACAGGTTAAAGACCTTAATGATCAGAAAAGGTTAATGGTTTCCCAGAAGGCTGTAGGTCACTTCCTTTTCATGTCCTGCATGTCAGGTGCTTCATGAACATCACTGCAGCTCAAATGCATTTCATTCGACCTCAGGTTTGTGTGCTTATCATACTAAATACTGAACCAATAACGGCAAAGAGTTTACCGTAAGCTTTTGCTCATGGTTTGTGTAGAATATTTTTTTAATTATAATGTGCATAAAAGAGTGCAGTAATTACAGTAGGTTGGTGTTTGTGTGTGTTTGAATGACAATCAGCAGACAGTAATCGGTGGTTTGTACTTTGATCAAGTAGCACGGCAGTAGCAGCATGTGACTGATGTCTTTTCTTTTTTTTTTTTAAACCAGTGCTAAGTTTAAAGTTTCATAGCATGAGTAAAGAGCAGATAATTTTATTTGTGTGTCAAAAAGAGAACATATTACAAAGTATACATTGAATGAACAGAGTTTCTCAAAGTACTGTATACGGTACATTGAATGAAGGGCTATATCACAAACAAGGGTAAAAAACAAAAATCATGTTTTTTTTTTTTTCCAAGTAAAGGTTTTTCTCTTGTTACTGTCACTTCCACTTTTATTGCTGTTTTTAACAGTGTATAAATGATTTAATAACCGTCTGCTAGATTTCAGCCTCTGCCTTTATCTAGATTAAATTTACCCCATTTGAACAAAAAATGTGTTCAAACAAACAAATATACAAATTCTATTATTCTGAGGCTCATGTTATTGTGTTTAATTTCCCCCCCCTTTTCTTTTTCCAGTGACCTGCTGTTTAACCAGATCTACTCGAGGCTGGTGGAGAACTCGGTGGCTAAGGGCGTCTTCTTGGAGAGTCTCGAGCCGTACATCCTGAGCGAGCGGATTGGCTGCCTGACAGCGCCAGTCATGAGGGACCTCCTCAGTTACTTCCAAGAAAATGGCATGATGGAGAGCGTGGAGGGCTGCCTGGTGCACATGGACATCACCAACCTGGATATACAGCAGGTGGGCGTGCTCTCCGGAGTCTGTTTGGGTGTGAGTGTGTGTGAAATAAGATACCCCGGATAATCATCGCCTTCCTTCACATCCATCAACGTTTGTTTTCATTAGTCTGTACTGTATATGTGCAATCAAACCAATGGGGTTGTGTAATCAGCACCTGCGCCGCTTTACCCGGGGAGGCGTGTAAACACTGTCTCACTGCACCCACAGATCCCAGACAGATTGTATCGTGAGCACCCAGATGTTTTCTGGGTGAATCCTAAATTCATCCATGTCTCTCGATTTTTCGATTTCATACATAAAACATGCATTTGTAAGTACATAATAAATATGATTTGATACGATTTGATTCTCTATGTATTTTAAACTAAAGTTGTATGAAAAAAAGACTTTTTAAAAATTTTTTATGATAAAACAACACAAAACAATGTGCGTATTTACATGTGTAAAGTCAAAAACGGCCACAGAGGTTTAATATTTTAAATATAAATATATAAAATGTCTCAAATTTTCAATAATATAAACATTCTGTTTTCCAAGCAGAAATAGAGCTCCAAATGAAGTAAAATATTCAAAAAATAGACATTAAACCTGACTTAATCTTAATTTATAAGATGATAAATAATCATATGATTCTTTATAAAATAATAATATGATTCTTTATAAAAATTCATCTTGGATTCCTCAAATTCTAATTTTATTTGTCACATACACAGTCATACACAGTACGATATGCAGTAAAATGCTTATACGACGGCCAGTAACCTTAAAAAATAAAAGCTTATAGATAAGAAATAAATATAAATAAAAAGAAATACAATAGAAAATAAATTTAACTAAGATAAAAATATACTGTACAAATAAGGACGTTCACAATATAGCAAAATATAGAAAAAAATTTAAATTTATAGAAATTTAGAAATTCTGTGTAAATAAAAAAAAATAAAAAAATGAAGTAAAAATGACTGGGGGTGTGCAAATATGCATAAACATCCTCACCAGCTGTTTCAAAAACAAACCTGAAAGTGACTCCCTTTACTCGTCCTCTTGGGATCAGAAACTCGCTTCGCTTGGCTTTCTACTAAGAAAAATTAGCTTTCTTGCAATTCTTTTTTTTTTTGTGAGGCAAAAATTTGTTCGTATACTGAGGTACAGCTGTAGTAGTATTAATACTGTATATATTTTTTCCTCAGTATTTGGATTTCAAGTTCTGTATTCCGGGTTTTCATGTTCACTCCCACAATCAAAATATTCACATCCTTGATTTTTTTTTTGCAGCTCAAATCACTATTTGAATTAAAACCAGCACTTTGTTTTTACTGCCACGCACTTTGTTCCCTCCAACCCTATGAACATCACTGACTGGATCTCCACAACTTGAATTCTGTATCCCGAGTCCCAGCTTTGAAGTTCAAACTAACCGGGTTTTACTTTTTCCAACACTGCACTTAAGTCCTGCTGCCAGTTCCTGTTAAAGCCCTAACATGTTTATTGTGTGGTGTGTAAATGTGTGTGTAGGTGGTGCAGATGTGTTGGGATAACCAGCTCTACGATGCCATGGTGTACGTGTTCAACAGTGGCATGAATGATTACATCAGCCCCATGGAGGTAACACGCATGCCACAAAGATCTCAACTCAGTCAAGTAATAGTGTTTTTCCATTAGTATGTCAATGATATGGACTTATTTTTTTTTGCCACAAAAACGTTTTGAAAGTTTGAACACATTAAGCTTTACATTTAACAGCAAATGATCATCAAAATAAATGTAATATCTACTGTCTTTACCATAGCTACAGAAAATACTTCTCTGATTGGCTGGTTTGTTTTCTAACCAGTTATTTACGATACAAGCGATTAGCGCCCCCTTGTGTCCTACAGTTTGTTGTTAGCTTCACGTTCATGAAGGCAGGTTTCCTAAGTAATATCCTAAAAGACACTAATATTAATCAAACAATATTTCTCCAGTCAAATTGAAATCTTTCCAGTTAGAGATTTCCGGCGTTGACGTTAGGTCGGGCTTCCCATCTTCACTGATCGATTCCGCCTTCTGCGTTAGAAATGTTTACAAAAATTCAATCTCATCTATGATTTGTTAAGTAATTTAATACATAATGAAATGGAAAGTCAATCAGTGCTCATTGCTCAGGCAAAGATCCAGGGGATGAAATTACAGACCGATGGGAGAGAGACGTTCTCACAGAGTTTACAGATCGGGAATGGAACGAAAGTTTCCTCTCAGAAACTCGTTACATCACCTAATGTTTACACTACGTGGGGCAAACACGCTCAGAATGAATATACTTATTCTGACAAGAGGGAGAGAAACAATCGGAGCAGGTGTTTTCAGAGCTGATATTTACCTGTTGAATGGTTGATCAAAGGTTTACACCCCCTCTCATTATTCTATTCTGATTATTAGAGGATTATTAGGGTCCATGTAAACGCATCTATTGTGAGCAATATTGATGTTGTAGTGAGTTGTAATCGGCTGTATAATTTTACCAGGTGAACTGCAAGTGATTGTTGGGGGGAACAGAGAATGACAGAAAGGGAGATGGAGAAAGAGATCGAAGTGTGTGAGTGGTGTAAATTAGATTGTGTGTCTAGACATGGCTGGTACCGTTTTTTGATGAGTTGGGCAATTTTTCAGGTTTGTGAGAGAATAAAGAGTGTGCTGATAGATTTGCTTGGGAAGTGTGTGTGCGTGTGTGTGTGTGTGTGTGTAAAAGAGTGGGTCTGGGATGAAGTAGTGAATGCACTATTAGCTCAAGAGGAGATGAAAGCGATGCAGTCGGTGAGATCCTCTGAAGCGCTAGATGAAAGGGAATTGATATTGGAGAATAATTTGTATACTCTCTCACACACACACACATATACACACACACACACACACACACATCTAAGCACACACCTGCCTGATGCAGGTGTGGAGATACATTTGGTCTTTACAGTGTTTAGTTAATGCAGTATATTATCTATCTATCCATCCATCCATCTATCTGTATCTAGATAGTGCTTTGGGGCATGTTTTATATGGAAATTAATTTTTCTTTCGCTCACTTCCTGTTTTCAGAAACTCTTTCAGGTGATTGGTCCTCCTCTGCGTGAAGGCAGATCTCTCACAGGTACATCTGCTTCCCACAATCCTCTCTGCTTCCATTAATTAGCTCATGTCTGCATTAATAAAACGTTGATTACTAAAATGCTAAGTAGAGCAATCCCAGAGAGAACTTTTTAGCTTTTAGGTTTAGTGCTAGCAGATTTCCCTTTCGCAACCCTCAGATGTTTGCGAATCAGCACGAGAGAAAATTAGCCGTAGCAATCTGCTATTAATCTGTCTTCAGCTACAGTAAGTTAGTTTGCTAGCTAGCAATGAGCCTCACAGCTTGATAGCAGAAATTGGTACCGCTAATTTCCTGATGAGCCTCCTGCTGCTAGCACACAAACATCTGAGCTAAATTAGCAGATGCCTGAGGTAATTAACTGTTGTTTGCTAATAACGAAGACAACAAACCCAGAGAGAGGCCTCTTTTAACAGTCTGAGGAGCATTTTTGCCTCAATACTAACAGTTTTTAGCTTCAGAAGTCATGTCAGATGTTTGTGAGATGGGAATAGGAAAATCCTGAGTACATGTTTAGCAATAATCTGATATGAAGTTGTGCTTTGCTAACAAGAGTTACCTCAGACTTATTGCTAGCAAGCTAACATAGCTAAAATGGAACATAGTCTACTTGAGATATTGAGGGGGAAAAAAATTCTGAGAAGTTTCTAAAAATTTGAGTACATTGTTTACACAAAAAAAGATAGGCACACCTTCAAAAACTGAATAATAGTTTGCTGCAGCTAGATATTTTGATTGTTGCTAGCTATTTGCTTTTTGTGTGCTGTTGGAGTGCTGTTGCGATTAATATCAGTTATGAACAGAGTATCAAGAGTTTCACCATTTATTAGCAACACATTATAATGAGTTTGCGGCCTTAGTTTTTTCCTTAGAACCTAACTAATATTTGTTTGTGGAAACTCCCGCAATTTCGCAGAAACCACAAATATCCTTTTTTTCATGGCAGTATGTAATTTTTCATGTGTTTTAACGCTAAACCGTTAAGAACAATATCATTTAATTATTTCGTTACGGAAATATTAATGCAAATTCAGCTACATTTTCATATAA
This sequence comes from Clariallabes teugelsi, assembly GCA_030014215.1. NCBI lineage: Eukaryota > Metazoa > Chordata > Actinopteri > Siluriformes > Clariidae > Clariallabes > Clariallabes teugelsi. The sequence goes on from JAQMYG010000010.1 coordinate 9,279,095, forward strand.
AATATATTTTTTTTGTACTGTAGAAAGAACACAAAGCAAACGTAGAGGAAAATGCGATTTGGGATGATGAATTATTACCGTATTTACCTTACAGTACTTATACCAAAGAAGACGTGCTCGCATGAATTACAGATCATGTGGGGTTAACATCAGTATTTTACATTCTAGCACTGCGGGAGACGCAGCAGTACAGGACTGTACAGTATACGGGTTTACCTTTACATCCTTTTTTTTTTTATTTTTTAAGAATAATGTATTAAGCTCAGTTTGAAATTAAATTAAAACGTTTTGGAAGCATAATTGGCGGCGGCACGGTGGTGTAGTGGTTAGCACTGTCGCTGCTGGTGTAATTAATAGGAGTGAAGTTGAAAATTCTTACCGGTATTATGTAGCGAAAAGGTAAGGAGAATAAACCAAGGACAGTCAGGTAAAGTCCAGAGTCCTCTTGTAAGTTTCTCTTTATATCTTCACTTATTCCACTTTAGAATATTAGTTATGTTGACTTAACTGGGTTCTGGGTTGAATTATAAATAGCATTAAATGGAAAACTTGCGCGCTATGTAGGGTGTACAGTCTCTTGTCTTACACACCAAGCAGTGCCCTGATCTGGGGGTTAGAGCGGGATTTGGGATTCAACGTTGTGTTAGAAGCTAGTTAGCTTTATAGCTTGCCTTAGGCATGAATAAAACTCTCCTTAACACCAGATAGCTAGCTAGCACAACGTCAAAACTGAACAGGTATTTAAAGTGTTTTTCTTTTTTGTATACTTGTATTTGTCCACAAGTCAGCAAGACATTTATGTGTCTGTGGATTTATTGAGTGTCTTTCTCTTCACAGAAGAACAAGTGGTCATGGGAAATAAGCTGCTTGTGTACATTAGGTGAGCATACGCTCATAAAACACACACACACACACATAGTTCTATTATGTTTATTCTGGTTGTGTTTCTTTTGCAGTTGTTGTCTAGCAGGGCGAGCCTATCCTTTAGGGGACATCCCAGAAGACCTTGTGCCACAAGTTAAAAATCAGGTGTGTGTTTGTGTGTATTTTAGTTTTCTCCCTGCAACTTTTAGCTGTTAGGGGATCCAGAAATCCTGCTGCTGGATCTTGCCGTATTCAATGTCTTCCCAGAGATCTGCGTGTGTGTGTGGTCTGTTTAATGAATAATTTTTTTGTCTAACCACGGGAGGTCATGTTGCAAGCTGGACACACAGTCCGAATTAGCTTTGATCTTAGTTTTACCCTGTATCAACAGAATCTTACACACACACACACACACACACACACACACACACACACACACAAGTTACTGTCCCCATAATTTACAGTAGCTGCATTAGAGACATGTCTCATTAGCAGCCTTTGTGTCTGTTTGAATGGTGGATAATGGCTAATGCTGTAAATACGCACACACACACACACACACACACACACACACACACACACACACACACACACACACACACACACACACACAAAAA